>JAQZBX010019204.1:0-33989 GCA_029593785.1 Cabassous unicinctus
TTCAATGCAGCACAAAAAGGATTTAAAAAGTGCTACCACAAAAATATATTGGGGAGGATATAAGATGGAGGAGAAGGGAGTAGCAGAGTAAACTCACCATCCAGAAATGGCAAGAAGACAAGTAGGCTTACTGGATAAAGGGGGAGAAGCAGGGGTACAGGGTACAGACATCTAGTTAGGGAGGACATGTCAGGTGCCAGAAAAGTCATAGGGGAAGAAGTATGGGTGATCAGTGACAGAGGCCTTGCTAGACACAAGGTAAATGGCAGGGTGGCCGATGATGGAGGCCTTCCTGACTGCCAGAGAAACAGCAGGGGCACAGAGAAAGTTACATGGGTGGCTTCAGAAGGAAGGCTACCACGTGTAGGGAAGGCAGCAGGGGAAGTGCTGCAGGCATCTCATGAGGGAGTTCCTGAAATGTGCAGTGGAAATGGTGCCAGTGGCTCATAAGGCTGATATCAATGGAAACGGTATGAGTGGCTTTTGAGGGAATCCTTACCAGGGGTACATGGGCACAGGTGAATGCAGAGTAATGAAAAAAAGCAGTGCTTGGATGGAGGATGCCAGGGAACAATGTAACCTCATCCAGGAAGTAGGAGGGCAGGAAGACTGAAAGTGGGCACCACAGAGGAATTGGCTCTTTGGAGCTGGTCTGCACCCTATTTGTGTGTTCCTGGTTTGGTTGTGATTAGGTAACCACAGACAATAATAAATACTTAGAATAAGCTGAAATATGGGATAACAAAGAGCCTTGACACAAAGCCAAACTATAACAAAATCCTAGGCAAGAGAGAGAAGATGGCCATCAGATTAAACTCATCAGGATAATTAGAAGTATAGACACCAGTAAAACATTACAAGCCATACTAAGAAACAGGAAGATGTGGCCCAGTCAAAGGAACAGATTAAAAAGTTGGAAAAATTCAGAATTTGGAAGAACTAATAAAAGATTTCCAAACAAATTCCTAAATAAATTCAAGGAGATTGTGGCAGTTTGAGATTATTTATGAATACCAAAAACAAAATGATTATATTGTAAGCTAATCTAGTCCTCTGAGTGTGATACTCTTTGATTGCATTAAATTCAAAGGTTTTATGTTTACTTGATGGCTACAATTAAGGCTTTTGATTTGACCACATCAGCAGGGCATGACTCAGGTTGAGTCGGTACACAGGTGGGCTGATATAAATGGGCACTCACTCCAGAATGCACAGGAAGTGAGAAAGAGCTCTGTAATATTTTATCCTTGGGCCCTGTGGAGAGATGAGCCATCGACCTTTTAGTTTGTAGTTGAAGAAGACAGAGCAACTGAGAAGGCCCAGAAAGAAACAAGTCCTATGACAGAGACTGATAATAAGAAGCCCTGAGGCACCAGGCAGAGATCACCCACCATCTTTCTTCAACATATGGCAGTTGACTTTGGTGAGAATGTACCTATTATGGTACCTTGAGTTGATCTCTCCATGACCTTGGGACTGTAAAATTTTACTCCAAATAAATACCCTTTATAAAACCCAACAGAATTCTGGTACTTTGCATCACCACTGCTTTGGCAGACTAATACAGAGATGAAGAGGAGATAAAGGATATTAAGATGACATTGGGTGAGCAAACCTAAGAAATTGAAAATATACATAGTAAAATAACAGAACTTATGGTAATGAAAGCCATAATAGAAGAGATTAACAGTAGACTATAATCACACAGAGCAGGTTTGAAAAGGCAGGTGGAAAAATTACAAAGATAGAAGATAGTACCTATGAAATCACACAGATAGAATAATATAGAGGACATAACTGGAAAAAAATTGAGCAGGGTCTCTTAGAATTGAAAGACAGAACAAAAAACACAAACATATTCATTATTGTTGTCTCAGAGGAAGAAGAGAAAAGAGGCAGAAGGAATGTTTGAGGAAATAGTGGCCAAATATTTCACAACTATTATGAGGGACAAGGGTGCACATGTCCATAAAGTACAGCATATTCCAAACAGAATAAATCCTTAGAGAACTACTCTGAAGAATATAATAGTCAGATAGTAAAATGGCAAAGATAGAGAATACTGAAAACAGCAAAAGTGAACCATCACAAACTAGGGATGCTTGATAAGATTAAATGTTGCCTTCTCATCTTAAACCATGGAATTGAGAAGGCAGTAGTGCAGTAGTATTCCTTGGTGCCAAGGAGGTTCATCTCTGGGAGTTATGTCCCATGCTGGGGGGAAAGTAGTGTGTTTATATGCTGAATTTCACATAGAGACAGGCTGCACTTGAGCAACAAGGTGTTGCTCAGGAAGTAGATCTTATGCAATATGTAATAATAGGCTAAGTTTCAATATCAAAAGAAAAGGTTCATGAGTGTAACCATCAATATTAAGGGCATTTGATAGGCACTGCCCATATATTCAGGGCATATTTGCCACTCAATTATAGAATATATCAGAACTTCCCAGGATCATATATCAATATTCTTTTGGTCATTTGTGTCTCCAATCACTGAAAAAATTCCCCCATGACCACTTGAATGTATTCATATGCCATAGAGGCATTCCCAAGGTGCAACCCTCCCCACACATCCCCCATCATTGATCCCCCACTCCAGTGATCCTTCCCTGCCACAAATGTGACATTTCTACTACCCAAAACCTCCTCTAAAACAAAGCAAATAAATAAATAAAATAAGAAAATATAACAATAAATAAAATACAAAAATTAAAAATAACATGAATTTTCATTGCATCTTTCATCAACATAAGATCTAAATTCTTTTATGTGATTATTTATTCCATATGTTCCCCCAGTTATTTAAATATTTTCCTTTATCTTCCAAGAAGATTTGGGTTACAGTAAAGTCACATAGAAAATATAAGGTATTCCCATGTACCCACACCCTTCCCCTCTCCCACTCTCCCCTCTTAATAACATTTTACATGTGTATGGTACATTTGTTATAATTGATGTACAAACATTGAAGCATTGCTACTAATCATTGTTAATGGTTTACATTATTGTTTACATTTTGCACTGTACATACTTACAAGTTTTGACAAATTTTAAATGACCTATATCTATCATTGTAAGATCATACAGAGCAATAACAATACCCTAAAAATGCTCTATATTCCATCTATGTTGTTCTTCCCTCTCCATCCCCTTGGTACCTATGGTAACCACTATCTTACAATTTTTGAAGAAAAAGTTTCATAGTTACATGCAATAATATTTAGTGCCCGACATATTTGTCTGTTGTTTTTTTTTAATTAGGCACTGCCTATGTACTTGAGAGAATCTTGCCCTTTTAATTGAGAACATAGCAGGACACCCCAGGACAGGAGTTTAATATATTCTTGTTTATTGTGTGGGTCTCCAACCACTGAGATAACTCACTATGACAAGATGAACACTTTCAAATTCCATAGGAACATGCCCCATGCGCACCCTATCCTGCATACCCTCTTACCCATGACAAACTGCACCAGTAACCCTCCCCTGCAATATTTGCTAAAGAACATACCCAGCAATATACTTTAAACCATAGACTACAAATCCCCAGAGTTCACCTGCTCCTTTTTCAAGCCCTCCCCAGTGTTCCATGGATAGTCCAGGCCAACTCCATACACACTCAAGCCTTCTACATTCCAACACTGTCAAACCCAGTCTCATCACTGCACCACTCTCACGCCCATCCACTGCCCATTTATCTCCTTCCACCTTATTATTGTTTTTGTCCAAAACGATCATCTGCTCAACACCCTCTACTCCCTGTCTCCTGATAAGCTATATTCCAGGTATATTCCTCTGTGAGTCTGCTCAATTTTTTAAACTCATATTAGTGAGGCCATGTAATATTTTTCGTGCAGTGACTGGATTACTTCACTCAAGATAAGGTCTTCAAGATTCACCCATGTTGTCCTTTGTGTTAATAATGCATTCCTTCTTGAAACTGAATAATATTACATTGTATGCATATACCTCAATTTTTTTTTCCATTCAGCTGTTGATGGAAACTTGGGTTGCTTCCAACTTTTGACAATAGTGAATAGGGCCACTGTGAACATTGGTGTGCATATATCTGCTCATGTTCCTGCTTTCAACTCTTCTGTGTATATATCCTACTCAGAAGTGGGATTGATGAGTCATATGGAAGTTCTATAGTTGGGTTCCTGAGGAACTGCCAAACTGTCCAAAATGGCTGCACCATTCTACATTTTGATCATCAGTGGATGAGTGCTCCCTTTCACCGCATTGACTCCAACACTTATAGTCCTCTGTTGTTGTTGTTTTTTAATAGCCACCAGTCTGAGAGTTGGAAGATGATATCTCATTGTAGTTTTGATTTGCATTTATCTAATATCTGGTAATGTTGAGCATCTTTTCATGCACTTTATAGCCATTTGTATTCCTTCTTTGGAGATCTCTGTTTTCAAATATCTTGCCCATTTTTAAAATGGATTGTTTGCATTTTTTTATTTTTGAGCTGTAGGAATTTTTTTTAATATAACCTGGATATTAGGCCCTTATCAGATAAATGATTACCAAATATTTTATCCCATTGAGTACTGTGGCACTTTGAGGTTATTTATGAATCCCATGAAAGAGAAAAACTATATTTGTAAACTGGTCTGTTATTCTGGGGCTGATACCTTTGATTGTAAAACATGCGATGATTTCAAGTTTACTTGATAAAATTAAGTTCAGGGCTTTTGATTTGACCAAGTTTGTAAGTAATGACTCACGTAGAGGCCCCACCCCATTGTTGAGTCTATATAAATGGACAATCACTCAAGAAGACACACAGGAAGAGAGAGCTCCTTATGTGCCAGAGGGGAGAACTTTGTCAGTTTTGATCCTGGATCAAAGAGGAGAGATGAGCTGTCCCGGCCCGCGGGACAAATCAACGGAGGCGACGAGCTATTCAGCGAAGGAATGAGACTAGACACGGACAAAACAAAAACTGTGCTCTTTATTCTGCTAACATGGCTTCTCTGTGGCTTCTTCCGCTGAGCGGGTTACAATCAGCTCTTTTATAAGCAGGGAAAGGGGAGGGAAAAGGGAAGTGCCTTAAGTTTTACGTGTCAGTACATGATTGGATAGTTTGAGATCCTAGGCGTGGTGACTATTCCCGTGCACGGGAACAAGTTCCCGTGCGTGGGAATTTTGTGGCGCGAGCTTAGGAAGAAGGAGAAGGAGAAGACAAAGAAAGAGAAGGTAGAGACGGCCATGATAGTTATATTCATACAACATCGCCCCCAACAATGAGCCATTTACCTGATAGTTTAAAGTTGAAGATAACAGAGCAACAGAGCAGCTAAGAAGCTATGAGAGACAATCACTATGACAGCTTACAGCTGAGTTAAAGAAGAACCTGGGCCCATGAAGCCTCAAGAGGAAGAGGATGCCCCAGAAGGAGACATGCAGCAGAGATCAGCAATCATATTGCTTCAACATGTGGCAACTGACTTTGTTGAGAGTGCCATCTTGAGTTGGACTCTTTAAGATCGTGTAACTGCAAGTGTTAAGTCAAAATAAATACCCTTTACAAAAGCCAGCATGTTTCTAGTACTACTCATCTGCACTCATTTTACAACTAATACAAGTAGGCTGGCTTTTCACTTTCTTGACAAACTCCTTTGAGGTGCAAAAGTTTTTAATTTTGATGAAGTCCAATTTACCTATTTTATCTCTCATTGCTCGCATTTCATATATAAAGTTTATGAAACCATTTTCTAGTACAAGAGCTCATAGATGCTTCCCTACATTATCTTCTATGAGCTTTATGGTTGTGGCTTATAAGTTTATGTCTTGATTAAACGTAGGTTAAATTTTGTATAGGGCATGAGATGGTGATTCTCTCATTCTTTTGGATATAGATATCCAGTTCTCCCTGGACCATTTGTTCAAGTGGCCATTCTTTCCCAGTTGAGTGGGCTTGATTGCCTTGTTGAACTTAAGTTGACCATATATGCAAGGATCTATATCAGAATTCTCAATTTGGTTCCATTGGTCAGTATGTCTATCCTTGTGACAATACCGTGCAGTTTTGACAGTTGTAGCTTTCTGATGTGTTTTAAAGACAGATACAATGATTCCTCCAATTTCATTTTTACTTTTCAATATGTTTTTGGCTATTTGGGACCCATTCCCTTCCAAATAATTAGCTTTTCCAATTCAGTAAAATATGCTGTTGTAATTTTTTAATTGAGATTGCTTTAAAACTGTAAATCAATTTGTGTAGGACAGATATCTTGCTGATGTTTAGTCTTCCAATCAATGAACATGGAGTATTTTTCCATTCATATATGTTTTCTTTGATTTCCTTTAACAATGTTGTGCAGATTTCTGTGTGCAATTTCTTTACATTTTCATTTAAATTTATTCCTAAGAATTTTATTCTTTTTGTTGTAAAATAAATTGATTTTTTCCCTAGATTTCCACTTCAGATTGCTCATTAATGATGTATACAAATGTTACTGGTTTTCCCATGTTTATTTTATATCCTTCCACTTTACTCTACTCACTTATCAGCTCTAGAAGGTTTTTGTAGATTTCCTAAGGCATTCTATGTAGAGAATCATGTCATCTGCAAATATTGAAATTTTTATTTCTTCCTTTCCAATTTGGATTTCTTTTCTGTTTCTTTTTCTTGCCTAAGTGCTTGAGCAAGTACTTCTAATACAAACTTAAATACGAGTGGTGAGAGTGGGCATCTATATCTTATTCCAAATCTTAGAAAGTTTTTAGCATTTCATCATTGAAAATGATGTAAGTTTTAGGTTTCCATATATGCACTTTATCATGTGGAAGAAGTTGATGGGGAATTATTTTTCATTATTTTAGAAAGTCATTACAATGCATGTATTTTTATTTTATATTTCACCTCAGTAGCCAACAACTCCCTTTCCTAAATTCCTGATGCAGAATTCTGATACTATATGAACTTTCTTTTACCTGAGAATCCAGATAGAATATTCAGATTATGAGATAACATAGCCTAGAATAGAGCCACCCTCTAAGAAACACTGAGAATGGAGTCAGATGTTTCAGAGAATGTGGTTTCATGAAAAGGGTCTTTGCTATTAGAAAGGATGAAGAAGTGAAGACAACTATGGCTTCATATTGATCTGAAATTAACTGGAAGATCAAGGTGAGCACTTGGTCTTGTAAAGTCAATAATATTCTCAAAGGGAATAGTTCACAGTTAGTAGCAATGCTTCAATATGGGTTCATCAATTGTAACAAATGTACCACAATAATGAAGGATATTGTTAATAGGGGAAAGTGTGGTAGGGCAAGGAGTGGGGCATATGTGAATCCCTTATATTTTTATGTAATATTTATGTTATCTAAAGCTTCTTTAAAAATAAAATAAATTAATTATTTAAGCAAAGACTCAGTTTGAAAATCTATTTGTGGACTAACGGAAACTACACGAGCTCTCCCAAACAAGATGGTCTGGGACTCAATAAGTAAGATCAAAGTAGGGAAGGCACAAAAATTAAGTAATTATATAAGGACCATGTGTATGAATTACCCCCACCCAACTCCTGTCTTTCTCTTTTAGGCCCTATTAAGTTAATCTTAGCCTTCCAGCCATAGCCAACCAAACCAAAATACAGTAGCTGTGGTCAGAAGGTTTACCACAAAATCTTCGTACCTACAAACTAGGACTTGCCAATTTTTTGCAGACTCAATAGGGTAGAATGAACTTAAGAGAAATTTAGTTCTTTGTAACGATAAAACTCTCCACCTCTGAGTTGGATTTAGATGCCACTTTCTGTACACGCAATCTATGACCAAGCATGCTAAAGCATGTAGTGCTACAGAGCATGCACAAGATGCAACCTCTCTCTACCTGTAAATCCAGTACTCCCCCAGTACACAAGCCAGTATATTGTTACTTCTGCTGTTAGAGGACACTCATTTGAGATTTTGTCTGTCGCCCTCTGCTGGCTTAATAAACTCTTTCTCTTTCAGGACCAAAACTTGAGATGGATTCCAATTCTCAGCACTGAGCAAAAAGAACCCAGGGAAATTTTGAGGTTCCCCTTCAATTAATCACCCACTGATCTGTGAAATCATCTTTATCCAGTTGTGTATATACCTTCTTTAGCATCTGGTGAAATATGTGTTTTCAGTAAAAAATTAACTTTATCTAAAATGAGGTCTGGCCTTTGCCTTTGGATAATAGGAGGTGAAATTTACTCTCATAGAATATCCTTCCTGATAAGAATGTCTTTGTTTGCCTGGGAGATTTGTCCAGCAGAGAGACAGTAGGGAATCTGACAATGTGATTTATGATAGGTGCTTAAGGAAAAGTTTTATTTTACTTCTGAGAGGGACTGAAGACTAAATATCAGCTACAAAGCTGATACATACAAAGGCAATATGTTATATAACAATATGTTATGAAGTTTCAGTAAAAACACTGGACACCACAGGTTTGGGTGAGCTTTCTTGGTTGGCAATATGTTGTGCATATTATTGTCACACATCCTGGTGAGGAATGACTTACACAATCCATTACACCATGGATATAGGACAACTGGAAACTTCACATTTGGGACCTTACCAGATTATATGTTTGCAGTTGGTGTCAGGAAAAGTAAGATTCACTAGAACAATCCTAACTTCCTGAAACATTTGGGTTGAGAAAAGAAAGGAAGAAAGGACAGGTGATGGGAAATATTTGATTCCTGGGGATAAAAGGGACATGGTTTTTATGAAACTGCAACTGTGCTTAGATCAATTAGTGGAGATAAATATTAGAAAGGAAGTCAAAGATGATGGAACCAACTATTAAAGAATTGGTTCATTGTGTGTATAAATTAATGGAAACTAACAAGGCTAAATGAAAACATACAAACTTTTGGTTATTATTATCTGTAATAACTAAAATCAAAGGAAGAAATGGGCCAAGCTTGAAATATGTTGAGTTCAAAACACAGCCTCTAGCTTCGGGACCCGAGCTAAAAAAATTTCTTGGTGCATATTCTTCTTCTACAGTATCCTTATCTTCTGGCCTGTATGAGTTACAGTCACCAGCTCCAGAGCCATTTCTAAGGAGAAAATTTATGCTTGAACAACTGACAACCAAGAAGGCTACTCTGATTCACAAAGAAATGAGGAAAATAAGGCTTAGAGTAAAGGGATGTGTATTAGGCAACCAAATGGGTGTTGATGCAAAATAAAAGAATCAGTTGGTTTTTATAAAGGGTATTTATTTGGGGTAGAAGCTTACAGTTACCAGGCCATAAAGCATAAGTTACCTCCCTCAACAAAATTTATTGCTACATGTTGGAGATGTCTGTAATAGTTTAGGCTTCCTGGTTTCCTCTCTTCCTATGGCTTCCCTCTCTCCAGGCTCAGGCTTGCCTCCCTCCACAAGGCCAGCTGTAGACTCTCCAGTGATTGGCGCATCTCTTTTCCTGGGGCCTTCTCTCCTTCCTCAAAACCAAGCTCCTCTGTGTGCTTACTTCCCTGGGATCCAGCATCAAAACTTAGCATCAGAACCCCAACTGATGTATTTTTTGCCATGTATTTTATCTGAGGCCCCAACCACCAAGTAGTGCACTCAATGCCCTACTAACGTGGCCCAACCAAAGCCCCATCATAATTCATTCATGCCCAGAGGAACAGACCAGTTTACAAACATAATCCAATATCCATTTTTAGAATTCATAAATAATGCCAAACTGCTACAGGACTCATCCAGGAGGGTGAACAATTTTAAAAGCCTATTAAAAAATGAGATGTGTAAAGTCAACGTTGATGAGCTCACAAAAAATATCTTAATACAGCATCCTTAGGAGTAGGATGGACCAATCCCTGTTAATATCCAACATTGATCCACCTTAAAAATATCTTAATTCAGCTAGTTTTGAGGAATTCAAGAAACCTGACATTGAATAATCATGGGAGATTTTCCTGTAATCTAATCAATAAATGGATAGACAAAAGTACCTGATGTCCATATCTAGGCAGCTCCCTTCCCTGACCCAGCTACCAAGACCTTATGGGCAAGAGTGAATGAAATGGTGAGGGGGCAGGGGAGTGATGTATCTGGGACTTCTTGATAGAAGAACTGCAAAAAGCTGTGGCTCCAAAACCTGTTTCTAAAGTCCTAATGGGCTCTATAGTTAAATTAAGCATGCATAGTGATGTAATACTTGATGGGATTACAGTGGAAGTTTGAATAAAGTTTGGTTGATTTGAACAGGCTTTACATATAGTGATTGTATCTCTTTTAGCTGAGTACTCTATATCAGCACATACTATTTCAGAAAATGATAGAGCAACTCCCCTACATAGTTGTAGTAGTTTGATAGTGTTTATGAATTAAAAAAAAAATAGATATTGGATTATGTTTGTAAGCTGGTCTGACTGAGGTTTCACTTTTACTTGATTAAATTATGGTGAGGGCTTTGATTGGGCCACATCAGTAGTGTGTTGAGCTCCTACCCCTTCATGGGTGAGGATTCACAGATAAAAGACATGGCAAAGGACAGAGTTGGGAGTTTTTGAGCTGGAGCCCCAGGAAGTAAGCACACTGAGGAGCTTGGTTGTAAGGAAAGAGAAAAGGCCCCCCGGGAAGAAAAACAAGCTCTTCACCCGAGAGTCGGCAGCTGGTCTTGTGGAGATAATAGAGGACCTGAGCCTAGAGAGAAGCAAACCCTGGCAAAAGAGGAATCCAGAAAGCCTGAACCCTCTCAGACATTGGCAGCCATTTTGCTCCAACATGTGGCATAGATTTTGATGAGGGAAGTAACATGCTTTATGGCCTGGTAACTGTAAGCTTCTGCCCCAAATAAATACCCTTTATAAAAGCCAATGGATTTCTGGTATTTTGCATCAGCACCCCTTTGTCTGACTAATACAATAGTATTATAAAATTACTACATCCTGGTAACTTCTCAAAAGAGACTACAATTAGATTGGCAAAATATAGGTAGGGAAGATTTGGTGGAATGAAAATGAAAATTTAGATGAATATTGGAATTTTTGAAGAGACTTTTTGTAAGTGGAAGCATCTCCTTTACCAGAACATCTTAAGGGAATGAAATTTGGGTCTCTTACGAATGTTCCTCCTACCTATTATTGTAAAACAGAAAACATATAAATTTGCCCTTCAGCCAATATTATGGATTGGATATACTAAATCAGGGGTTCTTAACAAGGGGTCCATGAGCTTGAATTGAAATTTAAAGACACTATTCTTGTGGGGATGTACTGGTGCAGCTTTAATACATTTATTAAATAATACACAGTCTAGTGTGGACTTAATAAGGGGTCCATGGCTTTCACCTGACTGGCAAAGGGGTCCATGGAACACAAAAGGTTAAGAATCCTTGTGCTCAATGAAAACCAGTAAGATTTCCTGAGCCCTTACAAGTCATTATTTCCAAACAGTGTAGAATAGAAGCTGGAGTCCTGGTATGAGCAAATTATTTTTATTGTACCGTACCTCTGTGGGAATGTAGACTGAAGCTTATTACAAAATTTCTGATCACCACCTACTGACAACTGTTGGAAATTTGGACCTAAAATTTTCATTTTAGGGAAAATTACTAATTTCTTATTAAAAAAATAACCCCTAAGGGGTAAAGTATTTTTCTTTTTGGAGTAATGAAAATTCTCTGAAATTGCTTGCAGTGATGAAATGACAACTCTGATTATAATAAAAGCCATTGAATGCATACTTTAGATGGAATGTTATAGTACGTGAATATATTTCAATAAAACTGCTTAAAAAATGATAATAACTAAAACTGTCCCTATGACTGAAGGACTGAAGAACATTTTTTTAAAAAAGTGAAATACTCTTAATATCTTGGGTGGTTTCATAGAAATGCTTTAATAAGGAAGGCAATGACCAGAAGGGTTACATAATCAAATGGAAATTGTTGATATAGGAACATGCTACAAGGGGAATGCAAGGAGTTACAAAAAAGCAGTGTGCCTCTCTTCCTCTAGGACCAACTTTGGAATCAATTGAGTCACTGCTGGATTATATTGCCATTTAAGTGCCTCCCTTTAGACAGCTCATGACTGAGCAAAAATTCTGATTTTATCAGGAATATCAAATCTAAGTTTAATGGACAGCATCCTGCTTAGAAGGCCAAAAAACTGATTAATGAAGGTAAAAACAAATCAGCTTTTTGTGGGGATGTGCTGGATGCAGTTTTAATACATTTATTAAATAATACACAGTGTAGTGTGGACTTAGTAAGGGATCCATGGTTTTCACCTGACTGGCAAAGGGGTCCATGGAACACAAAAGGTTAAGAAGCTGAATTTCATGCTATTTGTCTCTATATCTAGGTCTTATCTACTCCTAGGTGGTGGCCAATTGCCTGACCATATGATCAGGTACATGGCCAATGACAGAATTCTCTAAAATTGGGGTTCCCTATGAGGGAGAGCCCAATGGAAATCACCAAGGGAATTTGAGGCATGTGTTAAAGTACAACATGTTGATAGTTGATTCCCATCAGAAGAACCCCTTTGTAGGGCCAGAAGGTGATTGGAGCCTGTAGGTATTTAACCCAGTGTGCTTGTTTGAGGTGGTTCCCAGGTCCATAACATCAGTGAATATTGGAGGTTACAATAATGCAAACACAGGCTCGGGCTTATTTTCCAGGCTGAGCTACTATGATAAATTCCACACAATGGATTGTCTTAAGCAACAGAAATGTATTATTTCAAGGTTTCAGAGTCTGGAAGGTTTTATTCTTATTGGGGTTGGTAGCATTCTGGTGGTCTGGCAATCTTTAGGGTTCTTTGGCTTTCCCACCATGTGAAAATGCTCTCTTCTTTCTTTTCTAAGTTCCTGCAAACTCCTAGCCTCCAGCTACTCTTCATATTTTTTTTCTTTATAAGACCAGTAATTACAAGATTAATACTCATTCTGATTCAGTTGGTCACAACTTAACTAAAACAACATCTTCAAAAGGTCCTATTTACATAGGGTTCACACCCACATAAATGAGATTAAGAATAAGAACCTGCTTTTTTCTGGTTTACAAAGCTCAATATGTCCCTGGTCAAATTTAGACATATTCCTCTTGCACTCTCTAAGGAATGAAATGCTGACAAGAACTATTCTGTCTGGCAAAAAGAGACGTATTTTCTGAAGATTACTATAGGGCAGATTCTCCAGCAGGAGACATAGCTAGCAAGTCAGGTGGACACTGGTGGCTCTTGGTGGCTATACATGGACACTGACAAAAGTTACAGTTACTCTTGACTGGGTTTTGTACACTAGTGGTAGATGCAAATGATCATTGTTAAAAAAAGAACCAGAACAGAAAATACTATTCCAATTTGAAACAACAAGTCACATTTTTTCTGAGTAGGGAATGTGCTTTCATCTTTAGAATGATTTTTAAATGGGAAATTGGAATAGATGAAAAAACATTAGTTTTCTAAAACCAGGATATACATAGGCATGAAAGGCTGACTTACACACCTTCAATTGGGGGACAAAGCCATGGATATAGGATGGCTGAATACCTGAAAGTGACTTGTTTCTCTCCCTGTTGCTAGGAAACAAATGAAAGAATTCTATGTAAATAAGAAGGTAAGGAGATGCAACCCTTTCTTTGTGCCAAATTCCATTTCTTGTGGTTGAGAATATCCTACTGATGTAATGAAGTATGAAAACCATCTTTAATTGGTTGGCTGGACCTGCAGAGAAGATGCCCCTTGCTGTCCTCACTTAAAATTGCTTAATTAAGACAGTAAAATTCCTACCCCAGGGTGGAGTCATCCACCCCTTTTGTTGATCATGCAATGTATTTTCAAGCATGATTTCCTGAACATACTAATTATACAATTATAAAACAAGGTATGTGTGTTCATCCATATGCACAAAGCTAATGCATAATCAAAGTAAATGCTAAGTAGAAACTTAGTATTTAAACAAGAGTAAAACCATATCATGAGGAGTCGGGTCTGAGTTGCTTTAGACTGATCTTTGCTCCTACCTCTGCAAATGTAATAAATGTAAATTCTGCCTAACTTTTGTACTAAAGTGTTGTTGTTTTTTTTTTTTTCTTTCTCTAGATCTCTGGTTATCTCCAAAGGCCCAGCTTTGAGACTTAACAAATTGGTGACTCTGCCTGGACTAAAATAAATAAATAAAAATGTTAGCCAAAGAATGCTTCCAAGGTAGACTGTGGAGGGGGTTACATGCACCGAGGAAACCTGACTCCAATGGCTGCTCAAGATTTTCCAGAGGACTCGGTAGTTATGCACGGCAGAGTCCCTTTCCAGCCACCAATGGAATCAGCTCACAATGTTAGGACAGAGAACCAGTTCTTCTCCTTTCCTTGGCAGGTAAGTTCATTCCTTTATTTATTACCTCAGTTCATTTTTTCCTTCTGGCTGACCATGAATTAGCATTTGGTTTCAGTTTTGCCATTTCTCTTCCACTTTGGCTAACTGCAAGTTAGCATTTGTTTTACCTTTGCTAAAGAGCAAAAGTTTGGTTGTAGTGGGAGAGGTTTAATGGGTGTGAGAACCATTCCCTCACTCTCTTAAAGTGGAAACCCACTGTTTGGCTTTGGCTAATTGAAAGTTAGCATTTGGTTTACCTTCACTAAGGTAGCAAAGGTTGGGTGGTAATGGGAGAGGTTTCCTGGGTTTGAGTCCCACTCCCTTGCAGGGATGCCTACTGCCTTTTCTGCCTTTGTTTTGGCTGTTCTCTCTAGCTCTCTCATTCTTTCTGCCACCATGGGAAATGAGGTGTCAGTACCCAAGTGCTCACAACTAGGATGCATCCTAAAAAATTGGTCTAAATTTGGGGGATCTGGGTAATAGAAGCATAAATTAATTATCTTTTGGTAATGAAGCTTAAATTGGGTATAGGTTAACTGACAGAAAATTGGCCAGAAAATAAGTCTTTGAATTTTAACACTATATTGCAATTAAACCTGTTTTGTACACAGCAAGAAAAATGGGCAAAAAGTCCCATATGTCCAAATCATCTTTAAGTTGTGGAAAGATATAGGAACTAAAAACTTGTGAGTTAATGCTGTGTGAGTCCCCTTCAGACCTAATCAAAGATCTTAAAATAAATAAAAATCCAAGATGTGAAATGATGGAAAGCTTGGAAACAACCATACCAAAGAAGTAAGAATTTTACGTAAAATTAGTAAACTTTATGTTTCTGTTGTTATATCTTAACTATTTTGTATTTATCTGTTTGTTCAGTGTACATTTTCATACCTCTGCATGGTAATATTAAATTAAAAGATAACATTCTTAAAAGAGCTCTATTCAAATGGCCAAAAAAATTAAATAAGGGGTTATATTAGTATAAAAAGAAGAGAGTCTGTTTTATCAAGATAGATCGTTTTTTGTACTTAAATCTTAGCATGTTCCAAAACCGCAAAACAATTACTGGCCTTTTTGGGGTTGTTGGCAGTACTGGAAAACCTTCATCCCTCATTTAGCTGAAATATGTATGTGTTAACCAGAAAAGGTTGTATATGGGAATGGAGGTCCCCCAGAAATCTGCTTTTAAAAAGTAAAGAAAGTAATAGAACAGACTCAAGCAGTAAAAGGGGTAGACCCTTATTTACCCTGTGAAGTGGATGTAGCCAACACCAATATTAACTTTGCATGGGGTCTGTGGCAAAGGCAACATTCTAAGAAAATATCCCTTGAGTTATGATCCCAATTGTGGCAGGGGGCCAAATTATGATGTAACCCCTTTGAAAAAGCAACTGTGTAAAACATATCATGCCTCGTTGCAAGTACAGGGCTTAGCCCAATAGTATGCAGTCGCTCTAAAAACTACCATCCCTATCCAGTGGTTAATTGCAAATACTAGAAATAAGACAGGAAAAATGGGCTGTCATAGGCTGCTCTCCGTGGAGGAGAAATCTGTGGAAAGACATCTGAGACATCTGACAGTGATGACAGGTAACTTTTTTTCATATCCCTGCCCACTCCTCTAACACCCTTTTTGGAATATTGAGGCAGATACCTTCATGAGAACTGAAACTGTACTATTAAATCCCAAAAAGCAGAAGAGTAGCTCCACAGGAAAAAATAGACATCATGGTTTCCAGACCCTGTGGCCACAGTTCCAGCTATTTTTACCCTCCAACAGCTCATGGACCTCACCCACAAGTGTCCATCATGCTCACTCCAATGACTGCAACAATGACCTCACCAGATGGAATATATTGACCAAGCACAGACTCCAATAACATGATGGCAAGTGGATTGCATTAGTCCCCTGTGCAAGGTATGCTTTCACTGCCACAAACACTGCCATGAAACTCTTGTAAACCATGAGCTGCAATTCACTACCAAATAAAAGTAACTGCCCTATACATGGTATGAGCCCAAATTAACAGAAACACCATTTAATGGTCACCTCACACAGGCTTAAGCTATAAGCCAAGATATTATTTGAATTTTCCATCTGTCTTATCACTCCGATGGTGCAAGTCTTATAAAAAGGATGAGTAGTCTTTGAAAGGAGCAAATAAAAAGTGAAAAGGGATCTTTATAACAATGAATTTAGACAGTCTTCAAACTTAATCTGTTTAAATTCAGCACCTCAGGTTACAGTCCTTGCTCCAATTGAAATGCTAATAGCAAGACCAATGCAAACACTGAGAATATGAATTAAAGGACCAGTGGCCCCACAGCCCAAAAGGGGAAGTAATAATAATCTATTGTTGTCTATACCTCAAACCATACAAATTGGGAAAATGAAGTCACTTGGCCATGGTGCTGGCCAATGCAGCCTTGCTGGTTGGAAATCTTCAACCCATGGGAAATAAGAGTTACCCAAAACATTATTATAAAACCACAAGAAAATTTAAATATCTTTTAGTATTTGCAAACACTTTTTCAGGATGACTGGAAGCTTTTCCCTACAGCACAAAACAGTATTCCATGGTAACTAAATTCCTCTTCCAGGAATTCATCCCAAGGTCTGGACTGCCCCAAACTACTCAGTCAGATAATGAACCTGACTTTCAAGGTGACAACCAATGTCTTAGAATTAAGTGGAAATTGCATGCAGCCTGGAGAACTGAGTCATCAGGAAAGGTGGAAAGGCTGAACTATACTTTAAGAAAACCTTAAGGAAAATTTGTCAAGAAACACAGTTAAAATGGACAGAAGCACTTAACCTAGCTCCCCTTTGGGTCAGGATGGCCCCTAGAAAAGGAGTTGAGTTAAGTCCTTTCAAGCTTTTGTAGAGAAGGCCCTTTATAAGCAACCTGAGGGAAAAACCCAATTCCCCAATAACATTAGAGGGAGCCCTCCTTAAGTGGGCCTTGCAGTTAGGAGAGCTCCTCACCACCATGCATGCATATGCAAATATGCACCTAAAATACCTGACAGACCAGCCTCTCCACCCCTTCTCAGTCAAGGATCAGGTTCTTTTAAAAGTTTGGAAAAACAAACACCCTGAAGATCAGCTTAAACCTAAATGGGAGGGACCTTACACAGTAGTATTAACATCTCATCTCTTTCTTAAGTTACAGAGAATCTAGTCCTAGGTCCATAATACCAGAGCAAAACCTTACTACTATCAAATTTGGCAGATAAAGGAGGTCCTGAACCAGAGATCACACCTGAGCATGAAGTGAAACATGAAGTGGAGCTGGTTGGAAACCTGATTTTCCTATTCAGAAAGAAAAAAAATAAAACTCTACCAGATGTTAATTGTGTTCTTTCTCTTACAGGACCTACCATTAACTAGCTTTATGGGAAAATACTAATCATCCCTCATATCTGTTTTACAAATCATCCAAAACCTATACAATAGAACCAAGTGTTATTACTGTGTAAATTTGCACAATCAATATCCTGTAATACCTGGACTAGCTGTACTGTGTAATGCTTCAGTTAATCTACACCTTGAAAGCAGTGGCCAGGAGAGTCTACTTAAAATTCAACAAACTTTTGTAAAAACAAACCCCAAATCATGTGCTGTCACAAATGATCAAAAAAAGCAATCCAATTGATCCTATTGTTTACCATTTTAAGGATCACAGCATCCGCTAAAACTGCAGCTGCATCCTTATACTTAGCCACAAATTTCTCCAGGGAAGTGAGAGCATTGAGGAAATAAAAAACAAAGCCAACAACCTCATAACATGGGGAAATAATTTCTCCTTCTGAAAACTGTCCAGCTTCACCATGTGACTGTTCCATTCATTAATTATTTTCTTTCCCTTCGTTAATTATCTAAATTGTTTTGGGGGTTGCACCTGTACTCATGTCATGCATGCAGCACTTTATTCAAAAGAATTGCAAACTCTAACAGACTGACTTTTCCTCCTCAAACCACACTCTACAATGTAGTTTCCCAAGAGATCAACACCCATAGGCTCAGCAGGAAGTAGTTACATAAGATCTCAGGTTTGTCCTTTTACGCTGTGATAAGAATATTGACAAAAACTAGAAGGAGGAATTTGATGGATGTAGGATGACTGAATACTTGAACTGAACTTGTTTCTCTCCCTGTGGCTAAGCTACAAAGGAAAGAATTATATGTAAATTAAAAGGTAATAAGCTGCAACCCTCTCTTGGTGCCAAATTCCATTTCTTGTGGTTGAGAATATCCTGTTGAAGCAATGAAGCGTGGAAACCAGCTTCAACTGGTTGGGTGTACCTGCACAGAAGCCACTTGCTATCCTTATTTCAACTTACTTAGTTAACATAGCAAAATTCCCACCCTGGGGAGGAGTACCCACCCCTTTTTTGATCACACAATGTTTGTGCAAGCATGATTTCTTGAACATACTAACCATAAAATTATATAACTAGCTATGTGTGCTCATCTATATGCAAAAAAGCTAATACATAATCAAAGCAAATGCTAAATAACTTAAGTATTTAAGCAAAAGTAAAACCACAACATGGGGAGTCAGGTCTGAGTCACTTTAGACCGACCTTGGCTCCTGTCTGCAGACATCATAAATGTAAGTTCTGCCTAACTATTGTGTTAAATTTTTGTTTTTCTCTACATTTCTGGTTATCCCAAAAGGCCCAGCTTTGGGGCCTAACAAAAGAAGGGCCCCCAGTAGATAGTTTCCTCTGCTTTCCTAGTCAATTTAGGAAAGATAGGATGAGGGAGGAATCTAGTTTAACTATAAAATTCTTTTCCACATCATTTCAGTATTTTTTTCCTTTTATCCTCACATCCCCTCAAAATCCTTTATTCTTACCTGTTGCAGTGGTACCAAGACATGGCTGCAATTGCAATTGCCAGAAACAGTGATAATTTTGGGAAAGAAAAATTGGAATCAAATTTGCAGACCATGGCATTTTATTAAGGACAGCAAAGTTTTGCTACAGCAAAGGGAACCACAATGGAAATAGCTTCAGAGTTCTAGGGATAACAAATGATTTTTGCAGTCATAAAAAGGAAGTTAGCTTACTCCTATTATTGGAAAATGCTTTGTCAATCTTATATAAAATAGTTTAGGAAAGATGACCTTATTTTGTATTGGGTCAGAGGTAATGAACTAAGACTTAATTGGCTACCTGGGGCAGAAGTCTGTGTCGATTTCAAATTTTAAATGATAAAGAAGAAATTCAAGAAGGCACGGGCTGTTTGTTTGTTTGTTTGTTTATTTATTTATTTATTTATTTATTTTGGCTCTGAGGGTTTCTCAGTGCTTTCTTTATACATTTTATCAATTTCCTCCCTTTTGGTCAATCCCTCCATTACAAGGGCTTGATGAAATATGTTGTTAGTCTCATATTCACATATAAAAGTCCTTTGTGAGTCATTGCAAGTTTCATGGGTTAGCTGAATTTTGAGATTTTCATTTTGGTTCATATCCTCAGTTACATAATTTGTTGAGTTAGTGAATGTGTAGTAGCATTGAAGAGACAAAAGGACAGGCAATGACTGAAGAGTATTATGAATGTGATTAAGAGAATAGCAAGTGTTTCTTTTATGATATCTATGAGCCATGGTCTCCATGACCTAAGAAACCAACCAAAAAGAGTCTCAGATCAATGAGATTTAGTAGCTATCTAAGCTGATTTGTTTGATTTTCTAAGATAGGCTTCTGCTGCTACTAGCTCTTGGTAAACATTCTCATTTTACCAACAATTATGCAGCTTTGGATCCCAACTAGTGCACACACCTTGGGAAGACAGAATATAGCCCAATGACAAATCAATGTTCTACAGCCATTTTGCAAGTTCCAATGCTTCATTGGCTAGTGAGCTGATGACTTGCTCTAGGTGTGAAATAGATTTCTCTAACTCAAAGCTCCTTTTCTAATTCCCTCTGTAATCTCATAGTAAATCTTCCAGTGTAAGATATACCTGTCCCAATGACAAGGTTAACAATACCAAGAACAGGACACCCATGATTCTAGTCTGAATAATGCAATTTCCATGATCCATTTACAGCTGTGTCTAGTCTGACAATAGCCTCTTAGTATGGGAAGATGTCTTAACAGCTCTCATGTTTCTAATTTACCCTGTGGAAGCTTAATTTTCATTTCAAACTTTATCATAAATAGCTATGAGGGAAATAACTTAAGATATACAACAGAAACTAACACAATTTATGGGTAGTATCTTGTATATTTTGTGTTAACATGCAAAATAATGTTCTTGAAGAGCTTAATAAGGACATATATTTCAATTAAGAAATGGGGTACTAGCATGTAGAGCTAAATGAATGTAAACTTCAGAAGGAGAATCATAATCACTATCATCTTCATCATTATCTGGTATCTTAGTCTCATTTAGTGTACAATTTTTTGTCTGACCTTTCAACCCACTAAAATCCTTGCCTTGAATGGAATAAGTTCTTATGTTATTAAAACCTCAGGGTGCTTGGAAAAAAATAGTGTCTCTAAAGGGGGTCTGACCGCAATAGTGCTCATGGCTCATGAAAGTAAAAGGAATCTTGCCCTATAAGGTGGTCAAATAAATCTGTCTAGTTTCTAGGAAAAACACCACATTCCTTGGTTTATAAAGACCACATCATAATCCCTGTTTCAGAGTCTCATATGGCAGAGCTGAGTCATTCCAAAAGGAGATCTATCTAGTTGGGTATCTGTTTTTCTCCTGTAAGTGAAACATCTTTATGTGTATTAGATAAATATATGTTTTAAGAATAAGTGGGGGATGGTTATAGACCCAGCAGAAACTAATTGGTTTCATTTGCTATATGGTATGCTAGAAGGGCAAAGGAATTTGGTTCATAGTAGGAGTATATAGAAAAAAAAATAATGTAAAGATGAGATAAAAGATAGTATTGTGTATGGAGACTGAGCATTAAAAAGGGTATAGGATAAATAAGCAAACATTAAAAGGACATTGAAAAGGAAAAGACAAAGAATAAAATGAAGAAATTGAGGAATGTCTTGGATCTATGATCCTGGGTAACATCTACCTGTTCTGACTTCTTGAGCAAAAGCTTTCTATATCAGATGTCTTATTCTTGTGGAATCCTTGTGTCAATTTTAGCTTGAGATCCAAAATTGAAGTAATCTCCTAAATGCTGGAAGCACATTTTAGTTTTGACAGGTGGATCCAGGGGTAAATTCCCAGTAGTTTTATTGCCATCGTGGTGGTCAATAAGACTTAATAAGGTCCTTTCCATCTATGCTCTATAACGCTTTTTCATTGATATATCTTCAAATATATCAATTCTCCAGGCTGAAGATCATGTAGAATTTGCTATAGAGGACTTTCAAGAAAGGCAGTCTGGAGCTATCAAAGATGGAACTGAGTTTATGTGAGTAGTCCCTTAAAATATTTAGAAATTTTACATTGTAATTGGTTAGAGTCCACTAAAATAGGAGAGCTGATAAGCCTCATGGATCTTCCCATTATGATTTCATATGCCCTTAACTGGAGTTTTCCTGATGGAATAGTGCTATGGCCATCAAGGCTAAGGGAAGAACCCTAGGCTAAGGATTAGAAGAGTGATTCCCTTAACTGAATTAATTTAAGCTGTAAGATGCCATTTCTTCATTCCACATTTCCTGACACTGAGGGTGATAAGGACATTTTAGATTTTAGTTCATGGGGAAGACCTTGAAAAATACCTTGATTACAGTTCCAATAAATTTATGGACACTATTCCTCTAGAGAATATCAGGACTATCCCAGGTAAGAAAACAAAGTTTATTTATTTTTACTTTCTTTTTTGCTACTGTGAGGGTAGAAGTCTTGTGTTTTAGTTAGCCAATGGGCTGCCAATGCTAAGTACCAGAAATAGGTTGGCTTTAAAAAGGGGATTTATTTGGGGTATAAGCTTACTGTTCCAAATCCATGAAAAGTCCAAATGAGTCACCATCAGAGATGCTTTCCCATCAAAATTAGCTGCCACATTTTGAAGCAATGTGGCCACTGATCTCTCCTGAGGTTTGAGCTCATCTGAGAGCAACCAGGCAGAGGGCTTATTTCTTTCCAGGCATCCTATGTCAGTCTAGTCTGTTCTTCATTCTTTCTGAGTTTTGCTGTAGGCTATCAGTTATACAGTAGAGACTCATCCCCTCTTGAGCTATTCTGTAGGCCCAGCCCATTGAGACTTTGTACTTGTGTGATCCTTTAGTCCTCTCTATTACATGGTAGGATCAAACACAGTGAATCCCTTTTCCTGTGTCTGTCTCTCTCTGTGTATACATTTATATCAGACCCAGAAACAAGGTGGAGACTCAATCTGAGTCACACTGCACTGATGTAATCCAATCAAAAGCCTAATAGTGATCTTATCAAGTAATATATTCAAAGAACCCTCCATTAAATTTAATGCAATAAAATAATATCACACCCATAGGAATCAATTAGTTTTTAAAACATTCTCTTTTTGGGATACATAAAACAATCTCAAACTGACACACTCCACCCTCTGAATCCCAAAAGACATGTCTTCTCTTATGCAAAATACATTCATTACATCACAATATTCTAAAAACTTTAAATCAATTCAGTTACAAAGCCATGTTCAAAATCATAAAAATATAAGTTAATAAACATGTAGTTTGTTTTGGGTCAAAAATTCCCTTCTGGCTGTATATCTGTGAAACTTAAGAAACACATTATCTGCTTCCAGTATAAGAAGTAGGGATATATATAGGATAAAGATTTACATTAATATAAGGAAATATTGAGAAGAATGCATGCACCATGGGTACTCAACAGTTCCAAAAAGCTGCAGGTCACACCCCATTAGATTTCAAAGTCTGAGATCATCCTTAGAATGATGATTTCTTCTCAGGGCCTCATGGGGGCCCATTCTTTCAAGGGCTTGCCTAATGGCCATATTTTGGTGGCAAGTGAACTCTAGACTTCATCATCCTGGAACACTGGGTTGATGGCCATAATTTCCCCAATATCTTTTAGTTCATGGGCAAGTGTCAACCTGCTTTGTACAGTGAGGTGGTAGCAACAGTTTCCCTCTTCTCTGCCATACAGGGCTAAACTCCTCAGAAGACTGGGATAGTGACCTAAGTCTCCTCACCCAATGGGGAACAGGCCCACTCTCTTCAGAGAAGTGAGGTGAAAACCTAAATCTCTCAAACTACCAGGGAATGTGCTCCACAATCTCTGTAGCCTGAGGCTTCCAAATTTTCCCTGAGCAAAGTGCTGAAAGATTCACCTCTTCAAATGCCAGGCAAACTCACCCTTTCCGTATACATGGGTGGGTTACATCTCTTTGCTCAAGGAGATATCTTAATTCCAGACCTAAGCCTTCACAGTTTTCCTATTGAAGCCATTTTACCTTCAAACTCTCCCCTCCCTGCCCCTTTTAGTACAGGCAGACAATGGTTTTATTCACACCAACCTCACAAAATCTTGTTGGCTTAGCATGCAGGAAGTACACAAAATCTTTTTGGATAACTGCATTTCCATCCTGAACTACAAGTTCCAAGTTTAGTTAATTCTTCAAATACACTATAATCTTTGGGCTTATTTTTCCAGAAGTTTTGAATTTCCTAAATCATCAGTCTCTGATTTATTTGTAACAGCAGTTCAGTTTTTAGCGTATCTCTTTCCTCTCACATTTAGCTATAAGGAGGATGCAGACTGCAATTTACATATTTACTTTGGAAATCTGCTCAGCTAAATGTCCAACCTCATTCTTTTCAAATTCTGCCTGTCATCTAACATTAGAAGACAATTTTGCAAATTTCTCTACAATTTTAAAACAAGGATCACCTCTCCTCCAGTTTCCAATAATAGTTTCATCATTTTATTTGAATGCCTTATCAGAACTAACTTTATCATCTGTGTTTTTAACAAAAGTCTCTTCAAAGAAATCTAAGCCTTTTATATCAAGCACCTCACAATTCTTCCAAAAATATGCTTTCCCAGTTATTAAACCATTCCAGCAATTTTGGCAATTGCAAGCAGCATTAATTCACTCTCCTGGAACCAATTAATATTTTAGTTTGCCAAATGGTTTCCAATGCAAAGTACCTGAAATAGGTTGGTGTTTTTAAAGGGATTTATTTGGGGTAAAAGCTTACAGTCCTGAGGCTGTGAAAAGTTCACCTGCAGCACCAGCAGAGACATTTTCTTACCAAAGTCAGCTGCTACTTGAAGCAAATGACCACTGATCTCTCCTGATGTTTGAGCTCATCTTAGGGCAACCAGCATAGGGCTTGTTTCTTTCCAGGCATCCTATATCATTCTAGGCTGTTCTTTCTTCCTGAGTTCAGCTGTAAGCTATCAGTCATAGAGAAGTACTCATCTCCTCTTGAGCTAATGTGTGGGTCTAGAGCCTTGTGGCTTTGGGGTTAAGCAGTGTTATAGTCCTCTTACTAACATGGCAACGTGAAACATGGTGGAGTCCTTTTCCTGTGCCTGTCTCTCTCTGTGTATGCATTTATAACTGGACCAGCCAGAGGACAGAGACTCAACCTGAGTCAAGCCTCATTGAAGTATTTCAATCAAACAACTTAAAGCATTTATCAAGTAATCTATAAAAAGGGCCCTCAATCAAATTTAATGCAGTCCAATATTATCACACCCACAAGAATAGATTAGTTTAAAAACAAAATCTTTCTTTTTGGGATTCAAACAATAATCTCAAACTTCCACACCTTCTGACAAGGGAAATCCTTTATCCATAAAGAAAGTAGGTATATGATAGCAAAGATATATTTGGATCCCACAGAAGGGAGAAGCTGTGTAAAGTACATTTGAAGAAGTTCAAAATCTCCCTGTCATTTGATGCATTTGACCATGCCTCATCATTAAAATTTTACTAGGGTTATGTTAATTGACAGGTAAACATAATTTATATACTCACCTACTTTTTTGTTTAAAGTCCTCCCCCTGCTTATTTTTCATTTGACTAAGATGAAGCTCTGAACTGTAGCTGTCTGCAAGTTCTTTCAAGGAAACATCAGAGCAAAATAATGTAATTGACAAGAAAATTTGGTTGTTTTGTGGCATGTAGCATTTTTATAATACCTAAAATTATGATCAATAAGACTCTATTCTTTTCTAATATCATGTAACTAAAGCAGGACATATAATGGACAGTTAGATGATTGTCAAATCTTTGGGAATTTTATATAATATCTAAATATTTAAATGAGTAATATTTTATCCATATAATATAACCAATAGAAGATTAGAAAATCTCTAATAATTTGACAATATTTTTCATGCAACTCATAACATATCAAATGAACTTAACTATATATGGCACCTCACTTTGTATAAGGTATAAGGACAAGCCCTTTGGGATTTTATAGAGTTTGAAGTGAAAAAATATATCCTTTAGTGCTTGATTCTGAGAAATAAAGATGTCAAAATTGTTAGGTGGTTTGAATGCATGGCTAATTAGTATCAGAATCCACTGATAAACAATAGTTGGTTACTTACCTAACCAAAGTGACAATAAAATATTTTAATGTAAATATAGGAGGTAACACGATTGAAAAAGGAAATCTAAAAGTTGATTCTTTCAAGAGTGAGAAATCTGGTTCTCTTAGACAGTATAGGATGATAAGGTCAATATAAATATCAATGAGATATAAAGAAAATGGATAAAAACTTATGACCCAACTAAATGGTTTCTGCAAAAGATTTACCTTAAAGTCCAAGATACAAGTAATTTGAGGGTAAAAGAATTGAATATATATATAACATGTATGTATTTATAAAAATAGAGATGTAATGCCTATATTAATATCAGATAAAATAGACTTTGCATCACAAACAGTTTTGAGGAACGAAGATACTCATCATATACTGATAACAGAGAAATTCTATAAGAAGTTGTATCATTTATAAATATATATGCACCTAACAGTAGAGAACCAAAAACTGAAAGTAAATGCTGTCAGATTTGAAGGGAGAGATTGACAGCTCTACCTTAAGAGAAATTTCAGTAATTTATAAAATATCTAGTGAAAAGATCAATAAGGGTTTACAAAGCTTGAGTGATTAATCACCAAGCAAAACAGAATATACTTTCTTCTCAAGAGCACACATTCATTTTCCAGGATAGACCGTATGTTTGGTCACAAAACAAGTCTCAATGAATTTAAAAAATATTGAAATCATACAATACTTACAATACTCTGACTTCAACAGAATCAAACTAGGAAACAATAACGGAGGGATACATGAAGGATTCACAAATATGTAGGAATTAAACAATGTACTCTTAAATAATCAATGAGTTCAAGTGGAAATCAGAAGTGAAATTAAGAAGTGTCTTGAGGTGAATGAAAATGAAAGCACAATCTACCAAAACTTATGATGCAGTGAATTAAGCCCTGAGAAGGAAATGTATAGCTCTAAATGGTACATTAAAAAAGAAGAAGAATTTCAAATCAGAGACTTAACCTCAAAACTGGAAGAACTAGAAAAAGAAGAGTTAATTAAGCAGAATGAAGGACATGACAAAGATTTTAGCAGAGATATATGAAATATAAAACAAACTCAAAAATACAATAGAGAGAATCAACAAAACCAAAAGATTTTCTTTGAAAAGATCAATAATATTGACAAACTTGTAGTTAGGCTGACATAGAAAAAAAAGAGAAGATGCAAATAAAGAAAATTAAAAATGAGAACCTGGGCATAGCAAATTAATCCAATAAAAACGACCATAAGAAAAACCTATGAACTATATGCCAATAAATTAAATAAACTAGATAAAATGGACATATTCTTAGAAATACAAAAACTACCTACAGTTATCTCTACAGATAGAGATATCCTAGATGAAATTGGATATCTCAAGAAATCAATGACAAATTTGGTAGTTTGAGCCTGAATGTCCCTCAGAAAATCATGTCCTTAAAGCTGGTTCATTCTTCAGTGTGTGAACCTAGTCTGAATGAGACTTCTTTTAAATTTTAACAAATGAACTTTATTGATACATATTAATAAACATACAATTCATCCAAAGTATACAATGAATGGTACTAGCTATAATCACATAGTTGTGCATACATCACTTCAATCATCATTAGAGAATTTTCATTGTTTCAGTAATAATAATAAAAAATTAACAAATCAGAAAATTCCTCAGCTCTCAATCTCTCAGTGCTTCTACCACTGTACATAGCTGATGTTACTGGCCATTCTATCCAAAGTGTATAATCAATGGCTGCTAGTAAAATCAAAATGTTGTACATTCATAATCTCAAAAATTTTAGAACAATTTCATTATTTAATGTGACCTTTTGATTAGTTAGAAGAGTTAATGGACTTTTCATTAGGTTACTTCAATTAAGGCATGGCCCAGGCTAGGTCTTTATCCTCTTAATGGAGTCCTTTATAAACAGAATGAAAACAGCCAGAAAGGCAGAGAAAGTCACAGAAGCTGAGAGAATGTCACTAAAACCAGAAGGTGAAAGCAATGTAACCTAGAAGGGAAGGAAGAGACCAGATGATGCTGCCATGTGCCTTGCCATGTAACAGTGGAGTCCAGGATTGCTGACAACTAGTTTTCAGAGAGAAAGCATTGCCTGATGATGCCTTAATTTGGACATTTTCATGGCCTCAGAACTCTAGGCTTGTAAGGTAATAATCCCCATTGTTACTGCCAACTGATTTCTGGAATACTGCATTTCAGCAGCCTTGCAAACCAAAACACTAGTAAGGACATTGAATAAGAAATTAAAAAATCTCCCAACAAAGAAAAGCCTAGGAACAGATAGTTTCAAAATGGAATTCTATTACACATTCCAAGGACACTTAATTCCAATTTTGCCTAAACACTTCAAAACATTTGAATAGGGGTGTGACATTTTGAAGATTTTTGGGGGCCCCCCAAAAATTAGGTTCTTGAAACTATTCCATTCCTATGGGTGCAGGACCTTTGATTGAATTAGATTCAGTTGGGGGCCTTTGATTAGATTACATCAGTGAGGCATGGCCTGGTGTGGGTCTTGGTCCTTTTGTTGGAGTCCTTTATAAACACAGGACCTAAAAACAACAGACAGACAGGAAGACGATGGCAGAGACAGAGAAACTCTGAGAGGCTAAAAGAGAGTTTCTAGAGGATGAAAGCTGGAAACAGCAGTGCACAGAGACTGAGAAGGAGGCCCTCAAGTAACTCAGAGAGGAGACCTGGAGGAGAAGGGAGAGATGAGCTATATGCCTAATTTCCACAGCTGAGCTCAGGGAGGAAGGCAGAAGACCAGACAGGTAGAGTCACCATTGTGTCTTGCTACATGGGAGGAGTCAAGGATCACTACCAGCCAACCTTCAGTGGGACAGCATCTCTCGTGATACCTTGATTTGGACCCTTTCACAGCCTCAGAACTGTAAGCTTTTAAAAAAATATATTCTGGTTATAAAAGCCAACTCATTTCTGCTATATTGTTCCCATCAGCTTTTAGCAAAGTAAAACAAGGAGGTAACACTACTTAATTTATTCTATGAGGGTACAATCACTCTTATTTCATATCCAGATAAAGAAACCACAAGGAAAAATATAGATCAAAATCTCTTATGAATATGGATGCAAAATTCCTTAAAACTACTATGAAAGTGAATTGAACATCATTTTAAAAGAATGGTACACCATGGTCAACTCTGATTCACCTCTGATATACAAGGTTGGGTAAACATAAGGGAATCCATTAATGTAATACACCACATTAGCAGAATAAAAGTAAAAACACAGGATCATCTCAATGAATGCAAAAATGCATTTGATAAAATACAGCACCACTTCATGATAAAAAACATTTAGAAAACTAGGAATTGAAAGAAACTATCTCAAAATGATAAAGGACATATAAAATACCCACAGCTAACATCCTACTTAATGTTGAAAGACTGAAAGTTTATCAGTAGATCAGGAGCAAGAGAATGATGACCCCTGTCACCACTGTTATTCAACATTGTGTTGAAAGTTCTTGCCAGGGCAATTAGGGGGAAAAAAAAGAAAGACATTGGAGTTGGAAAGGAAGAAGTAAAACTTTCCCTATTTGCAGATGGTATGATCCTATATTCAGAAAATCCACAACCAAGCTCTGAGAGCTAATAAATGATTTGCTAAAGGCTGCCAAAGCAACATACCAAAAAATAGGTTGGCTTTTGCAATGGGGATTTATTAACTTATAAGCTTACACAGCTCCGAATCTGAGAAAGATGTCTAAATCAAGATATCAGGAAAAGCTCTCTCCCTAAAGACATGATTTCTAGTGATTCTGAATTCCTGTCACATGAAAGTGTACAATGGTGGTGCCTGATGTCTATCCATTCTCCTCCTGTTCTTATTGCTCTCAGCTTCTGGCTTCCTCGAGCTTTCTCTCTAACCCTGTGTCTTTTTCTCTCCTGGTTTCCATTGATTTCAGCTTCTGGCTTCCTGGACTATCTCTCTTAGCTTCTAGGAGTTTCTCTCTTTCTCTAAGGCTAAATCTCTCCATATTCATTCTGTTTTTAAAGTACTCCAGTTAGAGGATGAACGCCCCCTCTGGATCATACCTTACTTAAATAATCTAATAAAAGGCACTTAACAGAAATAATCTGATCAAAGTTCCCACCCATTATAGGTTCACAGCAACATGAATGGATTAGCTTTAAGGACATGATCTTTTATGGGGTTCATCAAAATGAACAAACTACCATATCAAGTACAAGACAACATCCAAAATCAGTAGTGTTTTTATATTCAATCAATGAAAATTATGAGGAAAAATGAAGGAAAGAATTCCACTTACAAACCTCAAGAAATGAACAATCTGAAGAATAAATGAAGGAAAGAATTCCATTTACAGAGATCCAGGCAAGATGGTATCAGTTTAATTGTGGACTCACCATTTCCCTCACAAGAAACAGCTGAGTGAGGGCAAGATCCTGCCTGAGAAAGTTGTTTGTGGAACCCACAGAGCAGGAGGCTTCAGGGCATTGATCTGGAGAGAGCTGGACAAAGAGATAAATTTCTCAAGGTAAAACCCTGAGGTTCTTGCCTCTGAGGCTGAAAACTGTGGCACAGATAAACCCCACTCTCATGGCAAAGCCGCTGCAATCCCTGAGACCCAACTCCCCCTGGTCACCCAGTAGTAGGAGCATACACCAAAAGAGGGAAGGTTCTGGTGAAGGGAGGAGAGGGGATTCCTTTTTGTGGGTTTGGTTGCCTGGAACCCTTTGAGCTTTGAGGAAGATACTAGCTAGCTTGAAGTGGCATCAGGAAGAGGGGAGATGCGAATCTGCTGAGACAGCCTGATTTTCCTTACTGCCCTGGGATAGAGAATTTTGGACGGAAGAGGGTGGGATCTGGCAATTGACTAGTCCCTTGTTGAAAACTATCAAAATTTCAACCTCTGTAAGGGAGTAGGAAGTGATTAATAAATTTCCAAGAGCCGATTTAGGGTACCTAGGAGGAGAGGGTGGTCTGGAAGAGGGTTGAGAGTCATTTTTTTTGGAGTGAGTTCAGTCACAAGGGTCCCATTTGAATTTCAAAAGGGAACTAAACCTGCCCAGGAGAGGTGAGGTGGAATCCCCTCATAAAGGCTATTGCCTCCTGCTGCCCTGGGAGAGAAAGTAATAAGAATAGAAAGGGGTCAAGGACAGACTCTTAAACAGCAGGAATTTATCCAACTGCAGAGTCAAACTGCCCAGGGGAAAGTGACTGGATAGATTTCTGAAGAGCTAAACTGACCCAAAAAGAAAAATTAGCTCAGTGGATGAGTTTCTGCATTGAATATACAAGGACCCTGGTTGATTCCTGGCTTGCTCCTCTTAGAGTTGTGATCCAGCAGGATATCAAACATCCAGCTGATACTTTAGGACAGTGAAAACATAGACATTATTTTTGTATTATCTTCTAATGGGTCTCTTATCTTTCCTAAAAAAGGGGTTACTTTCTTTAAAAATTTAACTTAATTTACTAACTAAAACCGGTTTTAAACCCTGGAGACGAAGGCTGCAGGGTAATTGATTGATGAGTACCAGCAGCCTGAGAAGCTTCACAGGTGCCTAAGAGGGAAGGTTGTCCTGCCTTAGTTTTTGTTTGACTACTGGCCTGTGTGTTTGTTTGTTTTTCTATTTTCTTGTTTTTCTTTCCTCTTTCTCCCTCCCTTTTTTTTTCTTTAATTAGGTGCTGATGGTTTGTTTCTTGCCTGCTGTGTTTCCTCTTCCTTGATTTCTCCTTTTCTGAGCATACTGACTTTATCTACCAATACTATCTCTTTTCCTTCCTTCATCTTTCTATCTTCTGCTTTCTGCTGTAGTTCTTACATTCCACCTCTCTTTATTTAGTCTTCAATTCTTCTGGTTTTTATTTCTATCTCATCTATTCTGTTTTCTTTCTTTTATTAACTTTTTTCTTTTTGTCCTTTCTTTTCTCTTTCCCTCTCTCCTCATCATTCTAGCCTTTTAATTCGTTTCTCTATTCAGTTTCCCATTTCATTGCAGGTACTCCACTTTTTTATTCCTCTTACTCTACACTGCTTATATGAGTTAAATATTTATTATCCTAGATTATATATAGTTCCTCATCTAAATTTTACTATTATAATTACCATCAGCTTTTTTCTTTTCTTACCTCTTTTGCTTTCTCTGACCCTAATCTTTTTCCTTCAAGGGAACATAGACAACAGCAAGGAAATAGAACAAAAAGAACAAAGTGTTTAAGAGAAAACTTAACACACACACAAAAGCAGCTAAATAAAAAAACTAGAATAGAGAGTGAAGCTAATTGACTGAATAAACCCATCAGGATAAAAAGATGACCAGACAGCCACAAAAAATTACAAATCATAAAAAGAAACAGGAAGACATGGCACAGTCCAACGAACAAACCAAAAATCAGGAAGAGATCCAGAACATTAAGCAATTAATCAAAGCTGTCCAAACAAATATCATGAAGCAACTTAATGTAGTGAAGGAAGAGATTAAGGATATTAAGAAGACACTGGAGAACATTAAGAACATACTGAAGAAATTGTAAACATTCATAAAAAGATAATGGATATTATGATGATGTCACAATCCAAGAAATCAAAAAAGACAATGGAAGCACATAACAGCATATTTGAACAGGCAAAGGAAAGAATTAGTGATGTGGAAGACAGCACATCTGAAATCAAACAGATAGTAGAACAGATAGATAAAAAGATATTTTTAAAAATCCAGCAGGGACTTAGGGACTTGAATGACAAAAAAAAAAAGAAAAAAGCCCAAATATATGCATTTAAGGCATCCTAGAGGGAGAAGTGAAGAGAAAGGGAACAGAAGGAGTATTGGAGGAAATAATGGTGGAAAACTTCCCAACCCTAGTGAGGGAGATGGAAGTATATATCCAGGAAGTGCAGCACACTCCAAACAGCATAAATCCCAACAGTCTACTCCAAGACATATACTTTTCAAACTGTCCAATGCTCAAACCAAAGAAAAAATATTGTAGGCAGCAAGAGAAAAGAGAATCATCACATACAAAGGAAGTTCAATAAGATAAAGTACTGATTTCTCATGTGAAATCAATGAAGCAAGAAGTCAGTGGAATGACACAGTTAAGGTACTAAAAGAAAAAACTTCCAGCCAAGAATTCTCTATCCATGAAAGCTGGCATTGAAAAATGATGGAGAGTTCAAAATATTCACAGATAAACAGAAATTAGGAGAGTATGCCAAGAAGAAACTTGCTCTTCAAGAAACACTAATGGGAGTTCTGCAGGTTGAAAGGAAAAAACAAGAGTGTGAGAGTTGGAGAGGAGTGTAAGAACAACTAAAAAGCAAAAAGAAAATAAAAGCAACATATGACATACATAAACCCAAAGAAAATATGGCTGATGTAAGTAATTCCTTGAGAGTAATAACAGTGAATGTTAATGTATTAAACTCACCAGTCAAGAGACACAAATTGGCAAAATAGATTAGGAAATATAACCCATTTATATCCTGTCTACAAGAAACCCACCTTAGACACAGAGATTCAAGGGTGCTGAAGGTGAATGGCAGGAAAGCAATCTTACAAGCAATCACCAAATTGAGCCAAAGTATCTATACTAATATTGGTTAAAATAGACTTTCAATGCAAAACTACAATAAGAGACAAAGACAGACACTATATATTAGTATATTGGGTAATCTTTCAAGAACAAAGAACAATCAGAAACATTTATGTACCTAACCAAGAAGCCTCAAAATACATGAAGCAAACACTGGAAAAACTAAGTGGAGAAATAGAAGCCTCTACAATTATAGTGGTAGAGTTTAATACATCATTATCACCATTAGACAGAAAATCTTGACAGAGAATCAATAAAGAAACAAAGACTTTGAATAATACATTAGAGGATCTGGACCTAATGGACAGATACAAAACACTTCACCTAAATACAGCAGGATATACATTCTTCTGGAGTGCACATGGCTCATTCTCCAAGACAGACCACATGCAAAATGACAGAAAAATTCTCAAAGAGCTCAGAAAGATTGAAATCATACAAAGTAATTCCTCTGACCAAAATGCAATGAAGCTGGAAATCAGTAAGTGGGAGAGAATGAGACTAGGCACAAAGATATGGAAGTTAAACAACACACCCTTAGAAAAATAGTGGGT
>JAQZBX010019205.1:0-33990 GCA_029593785.1 Cabassous unicinctus
CAAACAGATGAGGGAGTCATCTCAGGTTAGAAAAAAAAAAAACACACAAAAAAACAGGATATAATACGTCCCCAGTTTTGCTTAGAATTTATACTAAAACATAAGCAGGGACCAAGCCTGGGTATTATGATGAACCAGAATTATGTTTTTCTTCCTTATGTTTTATTTTCCTAATTTTCTACAATGACAACCATCCCCAGTAAATCTCAGAAACAGAGGAAATAAAGTAAACAAATCCCTTTGTGGCAGGGCTGCTAAAGGCCTCTGACGTGCAAATTTGCATGTCAATCTTTAAAGAACACAGCCTGCAGCAACCGACTTGGCTGTAGAACCTTTCCAAACATTAGCACTGTGCTCTTTCCACACTAACATGCTACATTCAAGGAAATAAAATGACATAAGCATTGGAAAATGGCTGAGAGCAATGACAATATAGCTTATAAAGACTAAGGAAAAACGTCTGGAAAAAAGAATCATAATTTAAACAAGGGTTAAAACTTATGAGTCCCTCCCAGTGCCAATGTTCCAGAAAGCACATTTTGAAAATACTGGAGTAAAGTATAAGATACTCTTTATCATGTTGTACTTATTAAAAATTCCATAGGAATGTATTTTTTAAATGTATTTTTAAAATAGCTTGATTTAAGGTAGATTCCATATTCATTACTAAAACAGATATTGAGACAAGATGAGAATGGAAAGTTAGAGAAGGAAGCTAATAAGACAAGAGAAAATTTTTAAGAAAGCATACACAAATAAAAATAACTGTAGTGTACTGGCTGTTACAAAAAGATTTTAATTAGGACATAAAACATCTCTCCAGAAAGCAAAACTATGTTTTTATTTCTTCCTAGTGCTTTTTGGTATTTAAGAATTTTCTTTAATCAAATGAAAAAGAACTTAAAAGCAGGTACTCCTAGATAGCAGAATTGAGGAAGGGAGAAGTCATGTTATATCTTCCTTTAAAAGAAAGCAGGTCTTGCCCTCAGTGCTCCACCAAAACTGCTGTCCTTAAAGTAACCAATAACTCATTAATACCAATCCAACTGACACTGAGGATGTGAAAGAAAATAAGTAACTACGATCAGGGAAATATGAAGAGAACAAGGGGAGTAGGGAGTTTAAAGGGGGCGGGGGGTAAGGAGTAAAGAATTTCTTATGAAGAAATGCTCATAAGGGCTAAACACAAGGGAACATTCCACTAAGGATTGAGAAGCACGCAGATATTTTGGTATGTAAGTCTTTGGTTACCCCATCCAGAACAGTTTTAGTGGCCTGGTGGGGCAGAATCAGGCTGCAGTGAGCCTACAGTATAATGCATTGCAGGTGACAACTGCAAAGGGCTAAAGAGTAAAGGGAGGTGAGAAATGGAAAAAAGCAAATGAAATTCTCTTTCAAGAAGTTTAGTTGGGAAGAAAAGGAAACAAAGTGGTCAGAAGTTAGGAAGGTACAGGATAGGGTCAATGAATGAGCTATGTGTTTGTATTGTTAAGAACAGGCTCAGAAGAAGGGTCCAGTTAATAATACTTGACTCTGAGTATTCACTATGGCAAAATTCTACGAACTTTAGATACAGTAACTCTTTTAATTCTCACAACAACCCTATAAAATAGATAATACTATTACCTCCTTTTCATTGACAAGGAATCTGAAGTACAACAGCCTGACTTCAAAGTTTGTGCTCCACACCACTATACTTTGCTGTCTCACCCCAGGCAAGGGAGTAGCAGGTGAAAGGTTCCCAACTATGGGAGTCTCTGAAGTACCCACTAAAGCACCCACAGGAAAAAGAGTCAGCTTTAACTATGTGCCAAGTTCAAATGCTCTTTTCCTGGTTTATTGCCCTGGCTGCACCAGCCTTCTTTAGTACTTTGAAAACACCCTGCTGGGTATGGTGCAGAGTTTTGGGGCTTGCTGTTCCCTCTCTTCAGAATGAAAATCTTTCAACAAAATTTGACACGGCTAGTTCCTTCACACCATTGGGGTATCACCTCAAACGTCACCTTCCCAGTATTTTCCCTGACCTTGCAAGCTAAAGCAGAACTTCACGACAACCCTGTCTTTGCCATCACCCTCTTATTTTCTTGACAACACATATCACTGTGTGAAATCATGATAATTATTTGTTAGAATATTTATGTTGATCTCCTTCATCCTGTTTACCGCTTTATCCTCTGCACATGAACAGTGTGTGGCATATACGGATGCTCAAACACTTGTTGAATGAATGAATGAGAGAGGATCAAGTGTAACACTAAAACATCAGTAGCAAATGGCAGGGATTTCTCTATTGAAAAAATAAGAGTATAATTCACCATCCTTGGGAGCAAGCATAAGCACATTATTATTCTTCCTCAGGATACTTACTCAGGATCAGCTCTTTAACATAACAAGGGTGACACAATTTCTTATCTAAAGGAAATCATGTTGTTAAGGATCAAAGCAGGGGTTCTCTGTCCCAATGCACTCAAATAACCAATTCCCGAGACACCAGGTTTCAAAAGGAGAAAGGGTTTATTGCTAAGCATGAAGTAAATCAGATGGCCTATCAGCCTAAAAGCTGTCTCCCCAAATCTAAGGAGTTTAAGGTTTTTATGGATTCAAACAGGGGAGGTGGAGCTGTTACCACTACAATAAAAATTATAAACAAGGACTGGAACTAAGCTAAAATAACCATTACAATAGTAAGTATAAACACAGTAGTCAGGGATTACAATGTCTCTCTCAGTAAGGAGCTTTACCAGTTTAAAAAAAAAAAAAAATTAAGCAGGGTAACTTGTCAAAAGACCCAGTCCTGGGAAAAACTGTGCCTAATGAAGGATGTTGTTTATGTGGGAGGGTGTGGGAGGCATGGGGAGTGGTGAATATGGGAATACCTATATTTTTTGTGTAGCGTTTAGGTAATCTAAGTATCTTTTTTTAAAAAATTATTTTTAAAAAGTTCAAAAATTTTTTGTGATGATGAATGAATAACATTGTGATTGTACTAAAAGCCATTGATTATACACTTTAGATAGATCGTATGGTATGTGACTGTATCTCAATAAAACTGCTTAATAAATACATAATTGTGCAAGAATAGCCAGAAATAGCAGCTATGTAAAGCAGGGAAAACAGAGACTGAGAGGTGAAGAATTTTCTTTGTTTGTATGGTTTTTGTTTATTAGTATTATCATTGAAATAATGAAAATGCTCTAATAATGCCTGAAGTGATGACTGCGCAACTATGTGATTATACCGCCTACCACTGATTGTATACTTTGGATGACTTGTATACTTTATTAATGTATCAATAAAGTTGATTTGTTAAAATTAAAAAAATAAAAAATACTATAAGCACCATAAGCACTGGGACAAAGACTTTGTCAAGGTAGTGTTCCCAGCAACTAGCACAGTGCCTGGCCCACAGTAGATGCCCAAAATGTTTGTTGAATGGTCATATAAGACATGGCCTTCTGAGTAATGGCCACTGTATCATCTCATGCTGCAGATGCACTTATTTTAGAAACAGGGCAAGACAGCTGAGGAGCCCTTGTCCTAAGCCTCTCCCTGGGGCAGCAGTTTGGTTCCTAGAATTCAATATTCATCAACCCTTTGTCATAAATAATAAAGTATTATCCTCCCCAGAGGAACGCTGTATAAGTTTGAATGAACTTTGCCAATGCAATATAATGGCATCATAACCAAAAAAAGATTTCTCTTGCCTTTAAAAAAAATGTTTTATATGTCTTTTAGTCAGCAAGACAGGACAGTTTAAAATGCTGAAAGAAAAACAAGGACTGAAGAATTCTACCCACCAGTGTATGGCTCACTCACTGCGTGATCCTAGGAAAATCACACCACCTTCTTGACTGTCAGTTTCATAGACAGCAATAATGTTCTTCATCCAAGGGGTCACTTTAGGAAGGTTAACTAACACATAGTTGAAATGTTCTCTGAGGCCAATGCATGAAATATGTCATAAATCAAATTATGAAACAAGGAAAATCATAAGTATCAAACTCATTTCAAAACCTGAGAAGTTGTGAAGTGAGAAAGATTTAAAATGAAGCCTTTGGCTCTATTAACTCACTCTCAGACTAAGATGCATATTCACAGAAATAGATTTTTGACATTCACAACAGATCTTTAATATTTGGAAATGTCAAATGCTTCTGCACTCTGGCAACATTAACTTCACATGTACAGAGATATGAAGCACTACCAGTGACAAGCAATCCCAAAATTAGGGCTGTTCAATTACTAATGCATCAATGCTTAATCTCAGTGCTGTTTTGTTAACATACAGTCCACCTTAGCAAAAGTCTATTAAATATACTCAATTTCAGTGAGAAAAATAAACAACTATTTAAAAGAATATATGTATGTCTCTGTCCTCTGCTGACCACCAATACTCAATATATCATAGCAACAGCCAGCAGCAAAGTGCGCTTTCTCACAAAATCACTTCCTAACTTCCCACCACTTTAAAGCACTTTGAGTTTTCGTTTGTATAAAAAATTTTAAGGGAGACTGGGAAGGAAACAAATCTAAGTAAAACTGAGGGATCAGCTCTTGAAGCAGAGGTTGAAATCTGCTTCTGGAGAAGTCAGCTCCGTCCGATTGTTGCCCAAATGAATGGGGAAAGGTGACTGGCAAATGAGCAGGCTTCCAGAATCGCCTCCAACGGGACAGCCTCTTTTTTCAGTCTGGCACTTTGAGCGTTTGGCACACACGCCCCAAAGGACAAAGGGCCGGGCCAGGAGAACACGAGGTCGCCCAACCTGATCCTAACTGCCTGCCCACCTGCAGCAGCCCCCCGGGCACCGGAGCATCGCACCTGGGGCTCACAGGTGAGGGCCGGGGCTGGCGGCGGGGCTTATTCCCCACTCACCTCTTCAGGCTGGTGGGGGCAGTACCCACCGCCCCCCAAGGGCAGGGACTAACGAAGTTCGGGCGCGGAGATGGAGGGTCGGCCCCCAACCTCCTGCAAACCCGAGGGTCCTCGCTGCCCCCACTTTCCTCAAGGAGGTGCCCAGGGTGGCATAGGAGGGACAGCCAGGATGGCAGCGGCTGGTACTCACAAAGCCCACTCGAGCCGGTGCTGGAGAACATGGTCCCGCCGGGTCCGGAGCCCCCGCGGGGGGAGAAGGGGAGGGGAATCTGAGGCGAAGAGGCCCGGCTTCCGCGCAGGCGTACTGCCGGCGGGCGGTGAACCCGGCGACTCGCTCACACGCGCGGGGCCGCCTGACGTATTGGGCATGCGCGGCCGCTGGGGCGCTCCCGCTCCGTCCGCCCCCTGCCTTCCTGCCAGGGAAGGGAAGTGCGTGCACAACCGGAGGCGATAGCTTCTCCGGGTATTTTTCGACGGCCTTGATAGCCGTTTGGAAAAGAAATGGGGCGATCGGGAGGAACGGAGGTCTAGGCGCACACCTCTACTCAGCGCCGATCCGACGCCCCGTGGAGCCGGTTCCGCTGGAATGCCGGCCTGGGTTTTCCTCGCGGCCTCCACTCCAACCTCCCCAGGCCCGGCGCCGTGTGGGCGCCGGTCAGTTCCACGCAGGCTCTCTGGGCGGTAGCCCGAGGCTCGCTCCACTAGGAACTGGTGACAATTAGAACTGTCTCAAGTGCCGGCGTCAAGCTAAGTTAGACATGTCGCTCAGCCGGCCTCGCAGCGATGAAAGGGGAGCCGGAGCTGGCCGGCCCTCCCCGTTGCGGAGAGCGGGGTCGTCTGGCTGTCCCCATTTTCCCACGCCGGCCCCGCGCGAATCTCCTCGGTGAGCGTCGAGTATTGTGTCCCGGAGACCCGTGATCTGTGCGCAGCCGCTGGATGCATCCGCCGGTCTCTTAGCCATGGAGAACCAGTGGCCGGGGGTCCTTCGTGGACTTGGTGTGGGAGCGGGAGCGACTCTGTTTCCCAAACTTTAGTCCTGGCGTCCTCCCGAACGTGGGGCTTTTTAAATGAATTCGAAGCCATTTAAGTTGTTGTTGTTTTTTTTTCCCCTTTTACCTTGCAAAATGAAATTACTCTTTGCTAAAGCAAAGGCAAGGTTATCCTAATACGAGTTTGAGCCTGAAAACTTAAAGAGTCGTTAAAAAGAAAGATCTTAAACAGAATACCTGTTATGGGAATATGAGCGCACGCTACAAAGCTAAATGAAAAAGGACAGGCTCAAAACTGTATGTTTAAGCATACTTAAAAACTTTCCGAGTACTTACTTACAAGGGCCAGCCAGTGTGCTAAAGTTGAGATTCGTAGATCAATAAAACAGTCCCTAAAGGAGGTTCCAGTGCACCAGAATATTAAAAGGTGACTTTTATTTTCTATTTTAGGTTTTCCTTTGTAAAATTTGTTTACCATTGTGAAATACGTTTTATATTTAACTATAGGTTCATGCAGTTATTTTGTAATACGATGAGTTTAAAGGTCCTGTATGTTTGCAGAAATTATTGGTTAGCTGCAAAACCTGTAACAGATGTACGGTGATCATTCTCAAAGTATGGTGCATGGAGGTCCCTGGGGGATCCCCGCCAGATCAATTTAATTTTAGGGAGACAAACACCAAAACTATATTTGTAATAAAATTTTTTTTCTGATTCACACAGAGGAGTATACAGTGGAATTTTCCACTATACAATTGGAAGATCTGCATAACTTAGTGACCATTATTTTCCAGATAATCAGTGCATGATGTTACAAAAGCATGAGTGGGTGAAAAATCATTCACACTGCAAGATAAACCATTGACTTTTCTTTTTTAACAGTACAAAATGTTCATTGATATGGACTCAGATTCCTCACTGATCTTTAAGAAACTACCACTTGTTAGGTTTTGGTGTAGTATCAATAAAGAATATTCAAATTATCTGAAATGGCTATTAAAGTGCTCCTTCCTTTTCCAATACCTGTCTGTGTGAGGCCAGATTTTCTTCATATGCTTCAAGCAAAACATTATATCACAACAAACCAGCAGCAGAAGCAGATGGGGATCCAGATGTCTTCTATTAAGCCATGCATTGAATACACTTGTAAAAACATGACATAATGCCATTCCTACCCCATAATATTTTGCATGAGGAAGTAATTTTTCATAAAAATGTTATTTATTTTAACATGTAATGGGTATATTGTTTTTTATGAATATCATAATTTTTAAAAATTTCTCAGTTTTAATTTTAAAATGTTAAACATCAAAAGATATAGCCCACATAAACAAAAGCTCCAGGTCTCAATAATTTTTAAAGAGTATAGAATGAAGGGCAGATGTGGCTCAAATGGTTGGATGTCGGTTTCCCATATGGAGGGAACTGGGTTCAATCCCTGGGACCTCCCAGTAAAATAAAGAAAAAGATAGAAGGTGTACAGCCACACCGTCAGGCCCGGCCAGTGGGTGAGCCTGCTTGAACCACGCAGCAAGATGATGATGCAGGGGAGAGCCAAGACGGAACACGCGGAAAAACCAGGAACTGAGGTGGCGCAGGTGGCAGAATGCCTCTCTCCCACATTGGAGGTTCCCAGAATCGAATCCCAGTGAAGACAGGAGGAAAAGGATGAGAGGAGAGGGCAGGAAACAGACACAGAGAATTGCCCAACGAATGGACAGACACAAAAACGGGAGGGAGGGGGGGCTTAAATGTATTTTTTTTAAAAACTGATTGATTAGAGGTGAGGTGACAGGGAGCTTGTAATCCTATGGGGCTTGGAAGGAGTGGCTGCTTAAAGAAGAAAGAAAAAAAAGTGTAGAATGATTCCCAGACCCAAAAGTGTGAGAACTGCTGTAATGGAGATAAAGTTAATAACAAAAAATTCATTCTGTTGCCCTTGCCTGTCATGAGACAGTCTCTTTGTTGAAGGCAGTCTCTTTAGTTGATTGTAGATGTAATCAGCCATAGATGCAATCAACTCACTGATGATTTAGGTCCTCACAGTAACAATCAGGCCAGTACTTGCTTAACCAAACAACTGGGCACCATAACCTACCCAAGCTGACACATGAGCCTAACCATTCAGTCCACCCCTTGTCACCTTGGCTCACATACACATTACCTTAAACCATACCTTAATCTCTAAATAAAATAACAAAGTCATTTTTCACCTAACCACTCAACTGTCCTGTGTACAACTAGAAATGCACTAAATCTCTCCAGAATAGGGTGCAAGTCCTAGGGTAATAGTCACTCTTAAATTTTATATTCTATAACTTAAAATACTATGACATGAATCTAATACAACATATCACATGAACAGGGGATACAATAGGGAAGAAAACAAAGATTTTGCTTTATGTACTTAAACAAACATACTTGTAACATAACAAAAGAAACATTCATAACCGTTTCAGTCCTCATAGAAATAACTGGTCACATGATTGTAGTTTGTAATTATTACTACCACCTTTCACTACCCATTCCAAGTTCCCTTTACTGTCAGTAAGCACCTCACCTAGACATGGTTCTTTGCCTGGAGGGGTGATGCTAACCTTCATTCCTGAAGTTTCTGGGCCATTGGTAGTTCCACCTGGATTGGGTTATTGCAGTTTCCCATTGATTTTAATCACAAGGCATGGTAGTACTAAGAGACACCCTAGGGCAGGGGTTCTTAACGAGGGGTCTGTGAGCTTGAATTGAAATTCAAAAAAAAATTATTCTTGTGGGGATGTGTTGGTGCAGGTGTGATATATTTATTAAATAATAACACATTATAGTGTGTATTTAGTAAGGGGTCCATGGTTGTAGCAGTTTGGTATTGTTTATGAATTCCAAAAATAGATACTGGATTGTGTCTGTAAACTGGTCTGTTCCTCTGGGTGTATTAGATTGTATTAAATTCAGAGATTTCACTTTTACTTTATTAAATCAAGATTGGAGCTTTTATTTGACCATGTCATTAGGGCATGTAGGGTTGAGTCCCCACCCCTTCACACGGAAGTAGATACACAGAGACTCTCACAGAGAAGTAGATACACAGAGAAGCAGATACATGAGAAGCAGATACATGAGGAACGAGAGAAGGCTCATTAGACCCCACTGAGGCCCTGGGAAGAGAGATGAGCCTGCTAGTCTACAGCTGACCTTGTGAAGGGACCAGAGCAGCTGAGCATGGAAAGAAACAAGCCTGGGGAAAGAGATGAGCCTTAGGCCAGCCTGCAGCTGAGTTTGGAAGAAGCTGAGACTACGGAGCCTTAAGAGGACGAAGGAAGGCTGAACCCTCACAGACATCACCCGCCATCTTGCTTCAACACTTGGCAATGACTTTGGGTGAGCAAGTACCTCTTATAGTACCTTGAGTTGGACTCTTTAGGGCCTTGTGACTGTGAGCTTCTACCCCAAATAAATACCCTTTATAAAAGCCAACAGATTTCTGGTACTTTTGCATCAGCACCCCTTTGGCTGACTAATAAAGTGGTTTTCACCTGACTAGCAGAGGGGTCCGTGGAAAAAAAAAGGTTAAGAACCCCTGCCCTAGGGTATCTGCTATATTCCAGGCAAACTCTTCTTTACCTCCATTGTGTTCTGTTTCCCCTTGATAGTCAGAATCAATCACCCCAGCCAATACAGTAATTCTCTTCTTTGCCCGTTGATTCAGAGGCATACGGAGGCAAAAGAGGTGGTCTTAACTTCCAGTTCAGTGGAATCATTGTATCTCCTGGTGGAAACACTCCTCCTTTTGGAACTAAAGCCTGTGGACTAGCAGAGCTTAAGGTTGCAGGGACAGGAAACAAAATTCTTTCTAGTGGATCACTAGGGGTAATAGCGAGTGGTGCCACTCCCATTTCCACCCTTTGATTCCTGGACTTGTGAACGCTGATTTAGAGCATACACAGCCTCCTGGAGAACATTGGCCCAGCCCTGCAAGGTATTGCCACCTAGTGGTGCCGTAATTGAGTCTTCAAATGGCCATTCTATCAATCCAGTTGCTTTACAACCATCCTGCCTATAGTTTTAATATTTTTGCAGTGTGATGATGATAAGAAAGATTTGCTGATAAAATTACATACTGAAATTATGGTGTGGTTTTTCTGAGGGGGGTTGGGAAGGGATATGGTTTGCCGGTTTTTTTCAGTATTACTCCAGTTCCCTCCTTAGAAATCCACCCATTTCTCAATATCTCTTTTTCTTTATGCAGTTCATCTCTGTTTCTTATCACATATCAAAGATACAGTCCCAGAGTCTCCTTAAGTTCTAGAGATGTCATGTGTACACTAACATGGGGTGGGATTTCAGAATAGGAGATAAGTTTTTTGTGTAATTTCATCACCATCCCTTCAAAACATAGTTAAGTATTTTCAAGCCACACACATACAGCCCATCTCATTTATGAGATTCTCATGTGTCCTCATCTCCACTTTGACTGTCTGCTCTTGGTCAGATGCTAAGTTTAGGTTATTTCCCTTTCTCATGCCACATTCAAACATGTGTGGTCTGTTTCTACCAGACATGTATTTACTCATCCTACACTAACTTTTTATTCTGCTATGCCTCATAGTTCAGCTCTTCCATTTTCAATACATGATGTGTGGCATGACTTCTGATTGAACTGTTATAAAAGATGAAGTAGGTTACTTTATATTAATAAAAGGGATAATTCACCAAGAAGAAATAACAATACTAAATATTTATGCACCTAACATAGGTGCCCAAAAATTCATGTGACGTCCACTGGCAAACTGAAGGGAGAAATAAATGTCTCTATAATAATAGTTGGAGACTTCAACACTCCACTCTCATCATTAGATGGAACATCTGGTCAGAGGATAAATAAGGAAACTGAGAACTTGAATAATATGATAAATGAACTAGATCTAATAGACATTTATAGAGCATTATACCCCCAAATAGCAGGATATACATTCTTCTCAAGTGCTCATGGAACTTTCTCCAAGATAGACCATATGTTGGGACATAAGTCAAATCTCAATAAATTTGAGATTGAAATTATACAAAATACTTTCTCTGATCATAATGGAATTAAGTTGGAAATTAATAACAGGTGGAAAAAGGGAAAATCCATAAATATATGGAGATTAAACAATACAGTCTTAAATAATCAGTGGTTTAAAGAAGAAATTATAAGACAAATCAATAAATACCTCAAGACAAATGGAAATGAGAACACAACATACCAAAACTTATGGGATACAGCAAGGGCAGTGCTGAGAGGGAAATTTATAGCCCTTAATGCTTATATTAAAAAAGAAGAAAGAGCTAAAAAATAAAAGACCTAACTGCTCACCTGGAGAAATTAGAAAAAGACTAGCAAACCAACCCCAAAGCAAAAATCAATACGCTTTTCTATACACTACTAATGAGCAATCTGAGTAGGAAGTAAAAAAAAATTCCATTTACAATAGCAACTAAAAGAATCAAATATTTAGGAATAAATTTAACCAAGGCCATAAAGACTCTGTATTCAGGAAACTATAAAACATTGCCTTAAAATTTTTTTTGATCATTTAAATTAATGGAAGGGTAGTCCATGTTCATGGGTTGGAAGACTAAATATTAAGATGTCAATTCTACCCAAACTGATCTACAGATTTAATACAATCCTGATAAAAACCCCAATGTCCTTCTTTGTAGAATTGGAAAAACCAATTATAAAATTTATCTTGAAGGGTAAGGGCCCCTGAATAGCCAAAAAATATTTAAAAAGAAGAATGAAGTTGGAGGACTCTCACTTCCAGACTTTAAAGCATATTAACTAGCTACAGTGGTAAAACAAAAAACAAAACAAACAAACAAACAAAAAAAAACAGCATAAAGATAGACAGATTGACCAATGGAATCAAATCAAAAGTTCAGAAATAGACCCTCACATCTAAGGTCAGGTGATTTTTTACAAGGCTGTTAAACCCACTCAGCTGGGTAAGAATAGCCTATTTAACAAATGGTGCTGGGAAAACTGGATATACATATCTAAAAAGAAAGAAAGAGGACCCTTATCTCACACCTTACACAAAAATTAATTCAAAATGGATCTAGTCCTGTGAAGTGCAATAAGTGTTTAATTTTGAGGAGGTCCCATTTATCTTTTTTTTTCATTGCTCAAGCTTTGGGTGTAAAATTTAAGAGACCCCCACCTACCACCAGATATTGAAGATGTGTCCCTACATTATCTTTAGGAGCTTTGTCATCTTTGATCCATTTTGAGTTGATTCTTGTATAGGGAGTGAGACAAGGGTCCTCTTTCATTCTTTTGGCTATAGATACATAGTTCCCCAGCACCATTTGTTGAAGAGACTGTTTTGTCCCAGTAACATGGACTTGGTAGGTTTGTCAAAAACCAGATGGCTGTAGAGGTGAGGGTCTATTTCTGGACTCTCAATTCTATTCCACTGATCAATGTGTCTGTCTTTAGGCCAATACCATGCTGTTTTGACCATTGCAGCTTTGAAATATATTTCAGGGTCAGGCACTGAGAATCTTACCACATCACTCTTCTTTTTTTAGGGCGTTTTTGCCTATTCAGGTGCCCTTGCCCTTCCAAATAAGTTTGGTAATTGCCTTTTCTATCTCTTTAAAGTAGGCTGTTGGAAATTTTATTGATATTGCATTGAATCTATAAATCAGTTTGGGTAGGATTGACATCATCATGCTATTTAGTCTTCCATCCAAAGATATGGAATGTCTTTTCATTTGTTAAAGTCCCATTGGTTTCTTTTAGCAGTGTTTTGTAGTTTTCTGAATACAGGTCCTTTACATCTTTGGTTAAATTGATTTCTAGGTATTTGAATCTTTTTGTTGCTATTGCAAATGGATTTTTTTTCCTATTTCCTCCTCAGATTGTTCAATACTAGCGTACAAAAACATCATTGATTTTTGCGTGTTGATCTTGTATCCTGCCACTTTGCTGAATTCATTTATTAGCTCAAGTAGCTTCGTTGTAGACACTTCAAAATTTTCTAAATGTAGGAGCATGTCATCTTTGAATAGTGAGAATTATACTTCCTCTTTTCCTATTTGGATGTCTTTTATTTTACTTTTTTGTCTAATTGTTCTAGCTAGAACTTCTAGAACAATGTTGAATAACAGTAGTGACAGTGGGCATCCTTGTCTTGTACCCTATCTTAGAGGGAAAGCTTTCAGTCTTTTCCAATTGAGTACAATGTTGGCTATGGGATTTTCATATATGCCCTTTATCATATTGAAGAATTTTCCTTCTATTCCTATCTTTTGAAGTGTTTTTATCAAGCAAGATATAGGATTTTGTCAAATGCCTTTTCTGCATTGATTGAGATGATCATGTGGTTTTTTTTTTCCTCCTTCAATTTGATAATGAGGTGCATTACATTAATTGATTTTCTTGTGTTGAACCACTCTTGCACACCAGGAATAAATCTCTCTTGATCATCGAGTATAATTCTTTTAATATGCTGTTGGATTCTATTTGTAAATTTTTTATTGATAATTTCTGCATCTAGGTTTCTTGGAGAGATTGGCCTGTAATTTTCTTTTACTTGTAGTATTTTTATCTGGCATTAGTATTAGAGTAATGTGGCTTCATAAAATGTGTTGGATAATTTTCCCTCCTCTTCAAATTTTGAAAGAGTTTAAATAGGATTGGTGTTAATTGTTCTTGAAATTTTTGGTAGAATTCACCTGTGAAGCCATCTGGTCCTGGACTTTTTTTTGTTGGGAAATTTTTGATGACTGATTGAATCTCTTTCAATGTGATTGGTTTGTTGAATTCCTCTGTTTCTTGTAGAGTCAATGTGGGTTGTTTGTTTGTAGAGTTAATGTGGAAATTTGTCCATTTCCTAAAGTTTGTCTAATTTGGTGGCATACAGTGTCTCATAATATCCTCTTATGATCCTTTTTATTTCCGTAGGGTCAGTCCTAATGTCCCCCCTCTCGTTCCTCATTTTATTTATTTGCATCTTCTCTCTTTTTCTCTGTGTTAGTCTAGCTAAGGGTTTGTCAATTTTATTCATCATCTCAGAGAACCAGCTTTTTTTTCTCTCTCTCTATTTGTTGTTGTTATTCTCAATTTCATTTATTTCTGCTCTAATCTTCGTTATTTTTCTTTCTTTCTGTTTGTTTTGGTTTGCTGTTCTTTTCTAGTTCTTCTAGGTATTCAGTTAAATCTTTGGTTTTAACTCTTTCTTCTTTTTTAATATAAACATTGAGGGCTATAAATTTCCCTCTCAGCACTGCCTTCTCAGCATGCCATAAGTTTTTTTTTGTTTTGTTTTGTTTTGTTTTACCTGGAGGTCCCAGGGGTGGAACCCAGGTTCCTCCATATGGGAGATGGACACCCAACCATTTGAGCCACATCCATCCCCCCATAAGTTTTGATAAGTTGTATTCTCGTTTTCATTCATCTCGAAATACCTACTAATTTCTCTTATAATTTCTTCTTTGGCCCATTGATTGTTTAGGAGTGTCCACATACTCTCCTGCTGAGTGGCGATGCAATGTTCTGTATATGTCTGTTAGGTCTAGCTCATTTCTCATATTGCTCAAGTTCTCTGTTTCCTTGTTGATCCTCTTTCTAGTTGTTCTATCTATTAATGTGAGTGACATGTTGAAATCTCCAACTATTATTGTAGAGATATCTATATCTCCCTTCCATTTTTCCCGAGTTTGCCTCATGTATTTTGGGGCACCCTGGTTAGGTGCATAGAAATTTATGACTGTTACTTCTTCTTGGTGGATTGTCCCTTTTATTAATATATAATGGCTTTCTGCATTTCTTAAAACTTTTTTGGATTTAAACTCATTTTGTCCAATCTTAGCACAGCTACCCCTGATATTTTTTGGCTACTGTTTGTGTGGAGTATCTTTTTCCAACCTTTTATTTTCAGCTGATTTATATCCCAGGATCCAAGGTGAGTCTCTTATATAGACAGCATATGGATGGCTCATGTTTTTTAATCCATTTTGTCAGCCTATATCTTTTTTTTTTTTATCCCCTCCTCCCTCCCCCAGATGGTTCTCTCATCTGTCTGTTCATTGTTTGCTTGCCTTCTCCAGGAGGCACCGGGAACTGAACCGGGAACCTCCCACATGGGAGGCAGTGCCCAACAGCCTGAACCACATACACTTCCCGTGGGCTGTGGCATCTGCTCATGGCAGGTGCAGTGTTTAGCTCATTGCGGTGGGTGCAGCATCTGCTCGTCTTCTTTAGGAGACACCGGGACCCAGACCTGGGACCTTCATGTGGTGGGACAGAGCGCCCAACTGGTTGAGCCACATCCACTTCCCAGCCTATATGTTTTGATTGGGGAGTTTAATCCATTCACATTCAAATAATATTCTTGTAAATGCATCGTTTACTTCCACCATTTTATTCTTGGCTTTCATTGGCATATTTAATTTTCATCTGTCATTTTACCCTTTTGGTTTTCCTTTCTGATAGTCTTCCCCTCTACACTCTTCTCCAAGCTCTCTCTCCTGTCTTTTCCTTTTGGGCTTAGGGCTCTCTTCAGTGCTTCTTACAAAGCCGGATTCTTTTTTACAAACTCTCTTAGTTTCTGTTTACTTGTGAATATTTTAAACTCACCTTCATATTTGATGGATGAAGAATTCTCAGTTGGCATTTTTCTCTTTCAGTTTCTGTGGCAGTTTGAAATTATTTTATGAATCCTCCCAAAAAAGAAAGATTATGTTTTTTTCATTAGTTTATTCTTGTGGGTGTGATACTCTTTGATTGCATTAAAGTTGGTTGAGGGTCCTTTGATTAGATTACTTGATAAGATGCCTTTAGGGCGTTTGATTGGACTATGTCAATGTGGCATGATTCAGGTTGAGTCTCCACCCCCTTGCTGGGCTGATATAAACCCAGAGACAGAGAGAGACAGACAGACACTGAGAAAAAGGAAGCCATCATATTGATTTCACCATATGAGAGAGAAAATACAACAGCTTCACCCACAGCTGAGCTTTGGGAGAAAGGACTCGATGATCACTTAGCACGAAGCCCCCAATAGGCTGGGCCCACAGAATATCTCAAGGATGAAGAGACAAGCCCTATGCCTGGTTGCCCTCAGCTGAGCTCAAACCTCAGCAGAGATCAGCAGCTATCTTACTTCAACACGTGGCAGCTAAATTTGGTGAGAATGTCCCACTTATGGTGCCTTAGTTTGGACTTTCCACAGCCTTGGAACTGTAAGCTTTTACCCCAAATAAAGTGCCTTTATAAAAGCCAACCCATTTCTGGTACTTTGCATTGGCAGCTCTTTGGCAAACTGAAAGAGTATCCTAATTATATCATACCACTGTCTTCTTGCCTCTATCATTTCTGATGAGAAATCCACACAAAGTCTTACTGGACATCCCTTGTATGTGATGGTTTGCTTCTCCCTTGCTGCTGTCAGAAATTTCTCTTTATCTTTGACGTTTGACATTCTGAGTAGTATGTGTCATTTTATTCTGATTGGAGTATGCTGGACTTCTTGGACATGGAAATTCATTTCTTTCATGAGAGTTGGGAAATTTTCAACCATTATTCCCTCAGATACTCTTTCTGCTCCTTTCCCCTTCTTTTCTCCTTCTGGGACTCCCATGATACATATGTTATTGTGCTTCGTGTTATCATTCAACTCCCTCAGCCCCTGCTTAATTTTTTCCATTCTTTTCTCTCTCTTTTTTTCTCTCTCTTCAATTTCAGCTGTCTGTTCTCAATATCACTTATTCTTTCTTCTATCTTTTCAATTCTGCTGTTGTATGCCTCTAATGTATTTATTTATTTATTTATTATTATTATTTTTTTAATCTTACCTATTGTGTCTTTCATTCCCATAAGTTCTGTTATTTTTCTATTCAGGCTTTCAAATTCTTCTTTGAGCTTGCCCAGTGTCTTCTTGATGTATTTTATCTCTTTAGCTACTTTGTCTTTCAACTCATTGATTTGATTTAGGAGATTTGTATGAACTTCATTGATTAGTTGTCTCAAATTCTGTGTCTCATCTGGGGCTATGATATAGACCTTTGTTTGGACATATCTTCCTTTTTGTTAGTATGGTTTGTAATTTTTTGCTGATTTCTAGGCATCTGATTATGATAATAAGTTTACACTGGTGTTCAATTTCACTCTCCTGTGTAGGGATTTAGTGGCAGGAGATTGTGTGTTACTATTGTTCTTTGATTCAACTTGTTTTGAGTCTTTAGGATTGTCCCTTTATAGTTGCTCAAATCTGGGCCCTGGACCCAGTACTGGATTGTAGACCCATTTTCAAGGGCCTTGGGGATGGAGGCTGTAAAGACTGGGAAAAGCCTCTTTTATTTATTTCCTTTTATAGTCCTCTTGTGCACTACCTTGATCTGCCAACAGATGGCACTCCTTGGCAGATCTCTCAGTTCAAACCCTGGTTGGAGCGTGTTTGCTGTAAACCAGACTGGAACAAAGTGATGGAGGATCCTACCTCAGGGCTATTCAGACCCTGGGAAACCAAATGGTCTCTGAAGCTGTTCTCCTCCCTTTGCTGGCAGCTCATTCACTTTCCCCAGGTGGGAAATAATTCCACTCTCCTCTGTGTTCTCAACAACCAGTGCTGGTCAGTAGGGAGGGTATTTGAGGGGTTTGGATCTCTTTAGCCCCTGCCGGCTTCCAGGGCAATGTTGCAGCCCCACGCAGCCTGGAAGGGCTCTTGGGACACAGCAGACCAAATTTGTGGGCCAAAAGCTGAATCAGCCTTAGGCTTTATGCCTTTCTCTCCCCTTTCCTGGGGAAGTTGACCCCTGTGCCCATTCTGTCCATAGTCTAGGCCAGAGGCCAGAGGGCTCAAAGCTCTCTGCTCTGAGGGTGGGGGTTTGGGTGCCAGAAGCTGCTGCTCCTACTCACAGAGTTTTCCTGTCAAGATTCATTTTCTTTTTCTTTGCCTCTCTCTCTTCTGGGTGGTATCCAGTCTTCCCTTGGTGTCCTAAGTCTTAGAACATTTTTTCTAAGCTGTTTCTGCCTGTCTTCTAGCTGTTTTTCTGGGAGAGAAGTGAGTCCTGTGTCCCTCTAATGCTCCATCTTCAGTGGATGGGATCTTTCTCATAGGCAAACTCCAGTTAAAAAAAAAAAAAAAAGTCAGTATCATGTCCCTCATTTCCTAACCCATGCATATTGACTGAGTAAATTAATTACTCCTTACAAAAGGGGGGAGCTTATTTATTGAGTATAATGCTATTAGTTTGGGTTCCTCCAAATGCAGACCTTGAGACAGGATTTGGGTGCCAATCCCATCTCTCTCTTTGGGAGGGGATCCCAGGAAGCAGGGTGAGGACTAGGGAAGCGAGACAGTGAAGAGAGCAGACAATAGTGAGCAGAGTACAATAGTGGGCACCTGCTATTCAATCCTACCAGGCACCCTCTAAGAGACTGAGTAGAACACACTCCAAAACTTTCACCAAAGGGCAAGGAAGTTGGGCTATTTGTCTACCTAATCCCTTCCCTCATTGGCTGAGGGTTGTTCCTGGGAGTTATAAATCCCCCTATACTTTCAGCCTGCTCCGTGCATGGGCCTACCATTCTTTTGCACCCAGAGCATGCCCTCCAGCACAGGGACACAGGTGCTTGTGTAAGAATTGTCCCTTTAAGTCCTAATTGATCTCCAGCGTGGGCCAAGAGGATATGGGTTTGGACACCAACAGCATCTGCTACAAGTGGAGAAAAGAAAGTGAAGCCAAATTGCCTATTCCCCTGCCTCTTACTTATCCCTGATCCTAGAACAGGATTTTTTTTCTTCTTCTTTTTTGTGGGGCCAGCATTTTCCTTCTCCTGAAGGATATGGCTAGCAGTGGAGGCTATATAAGTGACTCCTCTTCGACCATGACTTGGCTGCCATAAATTTTTGCCAAGGTTTGATTGAATCTCAAGGCAACATTGAAACAGGAAAGAAATACCAAACATAACACTCCCATCCCTTGACCAGTACCAGTCCTACTATGAAATTCTGCCTCCCCCCACCTCCTGCTCCCAGATTGTGTGTTCAGCCTGCCTGACCGGACTTGCCCTCTGTCTTTTACAGAGATTACTCAGATCTAGTTCACAGACACTGGATGCTGCCTCCCGCTTCCCCACCTCCCCCACGCCCAAGTATGACCAAGGGATTTCCAAAACTGTTATAAGATAAATTATGTTCCGGGAGAGTTTTAGAAATGTGTTGAGAGAACTGCATAAACAAAGGAAAAAATTTCTTCTTTATGTTGCTACAATAATATTACATACATATGGAAGCTTGGGTTAGTTAAAATGTTAAAGTGAGGTGATTGTTCTGGTTGCCAAGTGTTTATGTTCTTATGCCTGCTGTGATTGGAGTATTTATTTATAATGGAATTATTCAGTAATGAATGTCCCATCTGTTTAGTCATGAATTTGGCCTCCAAAAAGAGGTCTGGCCTTGTCCCAGCTTTTGGGAGGTAACCTCTACATCTTTGGAATTTCCCATGAAACTTCTTTTGTTATTTAAGGTGGGCCCAGGAATTAGAGGGACAGGATTCACTTCTCTCCCAGAAAAAGAGTTTGTGGTGGAGACTGTCCCAAACTGACTAGCACATGTTCCAGCTGATAAAGCCTACGTGACTATTGCCATGAGGGAATAGGAGAATGTGGAAATACAGGCCGAGTTTGATTTTTTTCAATAGAAGCCAGAGCTGTGGACTTTCATGTAGAATCTCCTGATTGGGTCCACAAGCCACATTAAGCAAGGGTTCTCTCTATTTCTGAGCAGGGATTTTCTAAGCATTGGTTTTCAAACTTCAATGTGCACAAGAACTATCTGAGATGGTTGTTTGAAATGCAGGCTCTGGAGGCCCATTCCCTGAGATTCTGAGGTGGGACCCAAAAATCTGCATTAAAAGAAGTGATAACCTCATGTAAAATACGAAATATTGCATATATAAAACTGTTTTTACGAAATATAAATACAAATATACTAGAAAGAAGGGAAAAGAATAGTAGCTATCTACGGCGGGGGAAGCATAGAGAGATTGAGAGGTGATGAGTTTTGGTTGTTTGCTGTGTATTTTTATTATTGGAATAATGAAAGTGCTCTAAGAACAACTGAAGTGATGACTGCACAAATATGTGATTGCACTGAATACCATTGATATACACTTTGGATGGATTTATGCTTTTCTAATATGTATCAATAAAATTGATTTGTTAAGAAAATAATTTTCTAAATTTCTACAAAAAAATTAATAGACTTTTTTTAGAAACAGATTCTGATTTACAGAAAATCTGAGAACAATACAGAGAATCCTCATATACCACACACCCAGTTTCCTCTATTATTATCTTACATTAGTGTACTACACTTGTTAGAATTAATGCACCGATATTGATACGTTATTAAGTCCATACTTTATTCCGATTTTCTTGTTTTTTACCCAATGTTCTCCTTCTGTTCTAAGGTCCCATCCAGGATCCTGCATGACATTTAGTCTCCTTAGGATCCTCTAGACTGTGACAGTTTCTTAGACTTTCCTTGTTTTTGATGACCTTGACAGTTTTGAAGGGTGCTGGTCAGTTATTTCGTAGGATGCCCCTCTCTGATGTTTTTCTCATGATTAGGCTTGAGTTATGAGTTATTGGGAGGAAGACCATAAGATAAAATGTCATTTTCATCATATCCTACCAAGGACACATATAATCAGCCTGACTTACCATTGTCGATGTTGGGAGTGAGGTGATATTTGTTAGGTTTCTCCCCTGTAAAGTTACCCCCTTTCCACACTGTCTCTATCCACAACCCACACTCAAGAAGTGGATAGCTATCCACATAAATTATTTGGAATTCTTCTTTCCAGGAGATTTGTCTTTTCTCCCCCATTTATTTATCCAACCATTTATTTATATCAATATGGACTCACAGATATTTGTTTTATACTTTGGGTTATACACCAATACTACTTTATTTATTTTGTTGCTTGAATTGTTATAGCTTTGGCCATTGGAAAGTCTTTCAGTTGGCTCCTGTGTCGCTTTGACATACCCCCACCCAAGTATTGTTTTTTTTTCTTTTTAATAATAAATGCATTTTATTATTTATTTAGATGTTTAAGCTCCTGCACTAGATTTTTACAAGCTGGTGAACACTGACAAATTATTTCTCCCACAGAACTATAACCACACATCCCCATCACATTTTATCATTTTATCAATTATATAATAAAACAAATTATCAAGTATCCAAATATTAAGTTACATGGCTCAAAAGGTATATAAAATATTAGATGTCTGCTGAATTAATTAGCAGAAACCTACTCCTTTTTTTGCAAAATGTTGGGAAGAGAAGGAAAAGAAATCACACTTCAAACAATAATTTAAATTATTTTTTAAAAAGGGAAACGGATATAGCTCAAGCAATTGGGCTCCCACCTACCATATAGGAGGCCCAGGTTTCAATTCCCAGGGCCTCCTGATAAAAGGCAAGCTGGTCTGTGCGGAATGCTGGCCCATGCAGGAGTGCTGGCCTGCACAGTATGCTGGTTCATGCGGAGAGCTGGCACAGCAAGATGATGCAACAAAAAGAGACACAGAGGAGAGACAATAAGAGATGCAGCAGACCAGGGAGCTGAGGTGGCACAAGAGACCACTCTGGAGGGTCCCAGGATTGGTTCCCAGTGTCACCTAAAGAGACAACAAGCACAGAAAAACACACGGAGAGCAGACAGCAAGCGCAAAACAATGGGGGAGGGGGATAAATAAATAAATCTTTAAAAAATAATAGCTGGTAAACAACTTGCAATAGATATGGGAAAAAATGTAAGAATTTCAGAAATTCTATGATAAAGAATTATTTGTAAGAATAACAAAGCATCCCTACCTTTAAAAAAATATTTACTATATTAAAGAGCATATTTCTACATGTTCTGCACAAGACGAAAGCAACGTTTTACTAAAAATATTTAATAGCCCCCTTTCATTCATTAGGCTTTCCTGGTTAAGTTGCACCCAAAGTGCAAACATTAAATTAACTGTAAGGCTTGTTTGTCTGGAGACATTAAAGACATGTGCTTCTGTACAATGCAGAATTTCAAAGTGGAGGTTTTCTCTAAAGTCACAAAATGAGATTTACAGGTAGGCATTAAATAAGCACCATAAGACTCATTAAAAATCCCAACAAAACTCAATGGTTATGCTGATGTCTACCTGATGTAAACCTGATATCTACTGGTATGAATGTGGGAGATGTAAACAAAGTGAACAGGCAAATAACTATATAGGCCTTACTTTCAATGTTTGAAATGACTGAAGGAATAAACCACATAAGGTCTAGAGTGTTCATAGTTCCTGGGATTTTACGTTCGGTATGATACTAACAATAATACACGTATTGCGTTAGGTATTTTGGCACCTAAACTATCTAAATTTCTTTTATGTTGATAAAATCAATGGCATGGGATTAGATTTAAAGACTTACAACTCAATATTGCATGGTTTCAGGAAAGGTCAATTGTTATAAATGATAAGCCCATTTTAAAAGCTGACCAGCAAGAATCTTTCACTAAGTGTCCAAATAGGCTGATTGTAACCCAAACATAGAGGTTGCAATTCTGTCGAATTTACAGCATGGTAAAATTACTTTACAATACTCCTATGGAAGCTTCATTAGACTTATTCACCAACATGCTGGCTAATATGTATGACAAATTAGGTCCTCTTGCAAGTTCTACTTCCAAGGCAATAGCATCAGGCACCTTAGTTTTATTGAGTGCCGCAGTTGTTTCTGTGACCACTCGAGTCTTTGAAATGCAGCCACATTTTAGGACGATACTATTCCACATGCAAAAGTTGCTTGCTGTTGAAAGCTCCACACTGTTTTTGTCTTATGAACTGTACTGCATCTTCATATTTCATTCCACCTTCAATCATTGCTGGGGCAGCCAGCACTGGAGCTCTCCCAAGACCTGCAACACAATGAACAGCAATGCAACAACCAGGTTTTTCACTTAATTTCCACAAGAATAACCAATCATCAGCAATCTGGTTGAATGGTGGTGCACCATCAAAAGGCCAATCAAGAACGTGGATGCCTTCTTTCTCCACGAGAGCCGTGTTGTAGTTTGCTTCATATACTCTTATTATTGTGGTAACTCCATACTTCTTAAGTTGCTCTATAAAATTGCTTAAGGTTACCTTGGTTGGATTGTGTGTGATAAGAAATCTCAGGGGAAGTGGATGTGGCTCAAGCAGTTGGGCACCTGCCTCCCACATGGGATGTCCCAGTTCGGTTCCAGGTCCCTCCTAAAAAAGACAGCAGACAGATGAGGGAGCCATGGCAGGGTGTGGGGGGAGGTGGGAAGAAACCTCACATTCTTGTACATGACTTCCACAGGAGCTGGGTAGTTCGTTTGAGCCAAGTTAATTTAGTTAACAAAACACTCAATAGGATTATGAAAGAATTTTAAAAATTGAATACAGAAATGATGTAAAGAAACTGAAGTCTGCTTCAATATACTCCACTTGAAGTTCTCAGTGCTTTGAATATGAAGTTGGGAGTAATGGGACATGAAATGATCCTCCTAATAAGAAGCGATTCTTCAATCCAGTAATACCGAGGCAGTATGAAGAAGTGCACTGAGGCTTACCCCATCCGGGTAGATCTCTTGTAAAGTGCTTGTGGATTTCAGTCAAACACTTCTGTGTCCAGGTTAACCACACTCATGGGGGTTCTTGGTGGAGTAGTAATGAGTTTCTACAGTGCACTTGTCTGCATAGAGGTCGTGCAGTGCCTGGCAGTCATCTCCACTGCCTTCAGAAACTCCATAAATGTGTGACCAAGAGCACCACAGAGCTGAGGAATATGTTTACTCAGTGAAGATTGTGGCCTACTCATACAGCTGGCCCGGAGGCAGCGGCGGTGGCTGCAGGGCAGGGGATGGCGGTGGACATCGCAGGGTGGCGGTGGCACCAGAAGAGCACGTCGCTGAGTGGCTCCGCAACTGAGGGAGCCAATATGCACTCTGAGCCCAAGTGAGTTTTGAGTCCGCATTTTTACCAAACTCCCCAGTTGATTCTCTTGTAGGTGGTCGAAGAGCCATACGCTGAGAAACGTGGCTTTAGAGTGTCCCACTGAGCTCTGCTAAATACAGAATCCCACCCGCTCATGGATTCCTTCAGCAAACAGGTAAGAGTTTGCTCCTCTGGGGATCTTATTCATTCAGCAAGCATTTTCTGAGTAAGCCCTCCCTGCCTCCTCCCTGCCAGGCACAGCGCTAGATGCTGGGAATACAGCGCCTGCATGGAAACTTACACATGGAGGTGCAAGTGTGTGGGGAGCATACAAATGTGGTTAGAAGGAGAGAGAAAGAGAAGTACCTATCAATTCTTTGACCTGCCCATAGTCAGCTCCCCCAGACACTGCAGAAAAGAGCAAGTTAAGATTTGGGACAGGATACAATGGAAGAAACAGAGTCCCAGAGGATGTGGGAGGGGATTGGGCTCAAAAGTGCTGTGGAAGATTTGGAGCCATCTAGGAACTGCTCTATCCCTTGACACCAAAGAACAGGTAATTGGCTGTAGAAATGTTTGTAGCTGGGGAGAGCAGGGGTGTTGAGGTCACCTATAATGGCTTTACTTTTCTATATGAAACTAGAGGTAGGTTGTCCTTTGTCCTTCTTAGATTAAGGGTTTGGGGCTAAATAAGGGCCTGGGGTGGGGGGAGGGGACAGTAAATGTTGGGGATAATGATTGGAGGGTGTTTTCAGTTTAGATCCAATCAGAAGACAGAAACCACAGCAATGATGTGAACAGTGAGGACTAAACAGAAAGAATTAACTACACAGAAAGTTGTTGACTGGGCAACCAAAAGGGTGAAAAGAGAACTCCCAGAAGTCACAGGGGAAGCACCTGCAAAAGCAGCTGCCACCTCCAGGGTAGGGGGAACAAAAGGAAGTGGTTCGAATGATTAAAACCTTGAGACTGAGAGGTGGGGCATGAGGGACTGGGACCCAGATCTCTGAGAACAGGGTATCTGCTAGCTGCCTGCTGCTGCTGTTGCTGGTGGGAAGGGAGGGAGGCAGGCTTCATGAAACTGGCTCTATAAGCGTTGGAAAGACTGGAAACTGGATTCTGCTGCTGCTGAAGGAAGGAACAGCTGGCTAGGTGAAGAGATGTTGCCAGGGTGTCGCTCAGAGAAACCACAAGCAGAAAGGCGGTTGCAAGTTTCTTCTTCCTCAGAAGTGCAGTCTCCCTGCAGCACCCCCCAATGTGCAAAGCCTCAGCCCAGCATCACAAAGCCAAATAAATATACAAGTGTGGGTTTGGGGCTGAGGGTCAGTCACTTAATAACCTACAGGGGAATACACAAAGCCATGCGGCACTGTGTGAGTGACATTGAGGGGCTGTATTTGCACACAAGTCTGTATACTGGCTGAATTTCTTCTCTCCCTTGTCTGCAAACACTATTGGATCTAGGTGCTTGCTATATTGGGAGTTTCTTCTCATTCCAGAGGTCAGTCTCTGGTTCCCTTAGTTGCATACCCCCTGCGACAGTTTGAATTTTGTGAATCCCAGGAAAAGATGATGTTCTTGAACTAATCCATTTCCTGTGGGTGTGGGCCCTTTGATTGCACTAACTCGACTCCTGATGTTAGATGGAAGGCAGAATTTGAAAATGACAAGCTTGGACATTTAGCTGAGGAGATTTCCAAAATAAACATGGGTGATGCAGCCTGACTTCTCCTTAAAGCTTATAGCAAGATTCAAAATGAAAGAGATAAACTGAGAACTAAACTGCTGGGCACAAAGAAACCAGAGACTGATGATTTGGGAGATTCCAAGCTTCCAGAAAACAAGCCCCCAGAGGATAATGCCCCATGTGAGGACTTAACTGAACTTGGAAACAGGCAGCCATTTCAGTGCAAGTCAGGATTGGAAATGCAGTTACCCAGGAAGACCTTGTGGAAAGTCTTACTGACTGACGGCTTGGACCTCTGTGAACTGCATGCAAAACTGACAAGCTATTTGCGAGATCTGTAACCACCATCAGCCTGGACTAAAAGGGACAGGGAGGGGAGAGATTGAAGGAAAAACAGCTTCAAGAGGGAAACCGAGGAAGCTGAGGACTGGACTTAAGACTCCTTCTCAGGTCGAGAGAGGGACTCCACCCATGTGGCCGAATGGGTGAGTTTGCCCCAGCATTTGAAGAGGGTGTATCTTCCAGCCCCTTGTTCAGGGAGAGATTGGCCACCCCAGGCTACAGAAGAGTGGAGCACATTTCCCGAAGTTTAGAGAGTTAGGTTCTACCCCACTGTTCTGACAGGGCTGGGCCTGAATGTCAGAGATTAGGGAGAGTGCTGCTACCACCCCACTGTACTAAGGGGGTTGAGACTATCCCCTAGAGATTGAGGAAAGTGTGGCCATCACCCCAATGTTCTCAGAGGGTGAGGTCTAGAGCTGGGCTGCCACCCAGATGCTTGATGAGGGTGGAACCTAGAAGATAGCCCTTGGGCAAACCCATGGTAGGGGTGGGCCCTTATGAGGCGAAGGAGAAGAAGACTTCATTCTAAAGATGACTCTCAGACTTTGGAATGTAATGGAGTATGCCCTGCAGGTTTTCAGAGCTGCTTCCTTCCAATTCCTCCCTACGGTAATGCAAATGTTTATCCTATGCCTGTCCCTCCTTTGTATTTTGGAAGCAGATAACTTGTTCTCTAAACTTCACAGGTCTGCAGCCAGAGGGGAATTTTGACCCAAGATAGACTACATTTCTATAACTGATTTTTATGAGATTTTGTACTTAGCATTGCTACTGAAATAATTTAAGGCTTTTGGAATATTATGGTGTAATAAATGTATTTTGCATATGGAAAGAACATATCTTTTGGGGATTCAGAGGGTGGAGTGTGACAGTTTGAATTTTGTGAATCCCAGAAAAAGATTATGTTCCTGAATTAATCCATTCCTGTGGGTGTGGGGCCGTTTGATTGCATTAAATTCGGGTTGAGGGGCCTTTGATTAGATTACTTGATAAGATCACTTTAGGGCTTTTGATTGGACTGCGTCAGTGAGACGTGAGCCAGCTTGGGTCTCTCCCCTCTTGCTGGGCTCATGTAAATGGAGACACAGAGAGACACACACATACACACACACAGAAAGGAAGCTGCCATATTATACTGATCCTGACACGTGAGAGACAGAGGTCTTCGAGAAAACAGAGAAGCCCCGAGAGGCTGAGAGAGGTCCCTGAGCACAGAGGCACGGGAAGAGGCCCCAAGGGGCTGGACCCACGGAGCAGCCCATGGCTGAGGAGACAAGCCCTGCCGTATGCCTGATCGCCACGTGGCAGGACATCAGGATCAACAGTAGCTCTCTTGAACATGCAGTGGTTCAAGATGGAGAGGGCCACACCACACAAATCAAACTTCCGAGTGGAGGTAAGTCAGGGACTTCTCTTTAGCTACTCTCAGAAGACACAGGAGCAGATTGTATGGTTTTTTGTGTTTTTTTTTAAGGCTCTTTCAGCCTCCCCAGGCATGCTCTCCCAGACCTTCTCCCTTCTCTTTCCAACCTGTCAGCCTACCCACAGCTCGCTTCACTTACTTCTTCTTCAATATCTGATTCCGCGTTAGATACCACAGGGGGTCCAGCAAGCAGCCTCATCAGTGTAAACCCCTGGGTCCTCTCAGACGCTCACTTCTGCTGAGGTCTGAACCCTGAGATACAGTGCTACAGACATTTAGAACTGAGGGTGGTGACAAGACACCCATTTCTGGTACTTTGCACTGGCAGCCTTGTAGCAAACTAAGATAACCCCCTCCCGAATTTCCTTGATGGACCAATCTGATTCAAAAGGACCTAAATAAACCAAGGTTAAAGTTTGGGCATGTGGGTGGGCAGAGCCCATCTTCTCACACTGATTCATTCCTCAACTCGCCTTCAGGAACAGCATTTTTCAGGCTTTGTTTAGTGAGTTCCTATGTACTTGTGTCCTTGTCTGCTCTGCTGCACACCTCACCCTCCAGATTTATGTGTGCTGGGGCACCTTCCCCTTTAGTTCCCCTGTGAATAATGAGTGATTTCAGTGAATGATAATAATAGCTAATAATTGTTGAGTATTTACAATATGCCAGGCACATGTATTATCCACAATAGCCCTATGATATAGATATTGTTAGCATCTCCATTTTACAGATCAGGAAACTAAAGCTCAGAGAGGTTGAGACCAGTTTAAGGTCACTTCTCTACCAAGTGGAGCAGCAGGGTTGAAACTGGCTGACTTCAGAGCCTGTGCCCTTAACCACTATACTCTATCGCCCCCTAGTGGATCACCTGGTCTTGAGCTGTGGCCCCTATACTTGTGCTCAGGTAGATCCCCAGCTTCCTTCCCTCCCACTCAATAAGACATAACTTCAAAGTCATTATTTTACGCTTCCAGTGCAGTCTGAGTTTCACAGCATGCCCCCTTATTTCAGCTCTGGTGCCACACTGGTTATGTTTGGACAAGTGGCAGCAGTGACTGAGTTTCGCTACCTACCTCATGAGGCTTCCCAGACTCTCACTTCTCTCCTCTGTAGTCAAGGTTCTCACCCAAATATCAAGAAGAAGAAGGGAAATCCAGGAGCATCCCTGGTGGCTTCAGAGGCTTGTGGCAGAATCATCGTGAATTGGTTACAACGGCCAGGAGCGTCCCTGATGGATTTAAGAGTTTTCTTAAGCCTCTCTGGTGGTAACGATTCTTGGAATGGTAAAGAAACTCCTGGATTTCTATATCCCAGCTAAATGAAGTGCTTCTTGGTGTAAACAACACTCCAAGTTTTTCCCTTGACATGAGTGATCTGCATGGCAATTTGACTGGGGAATCTATCCACTGAAAAATGCCCTTTCCATACCAGGCTACAGTGGATGGCTTCTGGAACTCTAGCAGGTCAGGCTACAATAATGGGTGATGTGGATAGCTTTGGTTGGTTGTTTCAGGATCCAGCTGAGTTTCACACAATGCATTTGGTTGTTGTGTTTCTTTAGTCTCTTTTATTCTTTAGTAGCTCCCCTACCTTCTTGTTTGTTTTTGTTTATATGAGACTTTTCAGAAGAGTTCAGGCTTGTTGTTTTGTAGATTATCTAGCAGTTTCTTTATAGATTGGATTCGAGTTAATTATTTTTGGCAAGCTTGCTAGGTAGGCAATGTTTTGCATTTTTTTGTTACCTCATATCAGGAGGCACACAAAACCTGATCCGGGACTTGCACACTTAACAAACATCTTTAGCAGTGTGTTGCATGGTGTACTGGGCACTCTGCTGTGTACTGGGGACATGATGGGAGCCATTGATAAGGCTGTGAGGTAAAGAGATAAGGAAAATCGAAAGGCAGGTTTATCAATTGGGAATAGGTTTGGCTACAAAGAACATAAAGCTCAACTTACAGAGCAGAACCAAATGAGGGTTTGTTTTGTTCTTACACAGCTACAAGTCTGGAGGCAGGCAGCTTAGAACTGATGTGCTGGCTCCATCATCCTCAGCATCTCTTTCCCACTCTCTCTTTCTATCTGCTATCATGATCTTGGGTCCATGGCTTTAGTTCTCATGGATCCAAGATGGCTTCTGCCCCCCAGACATTGTGACTCTGGTCCAGACCGGAACAAGAAAAATGCATGCCAGCAGACTCTTCTCTTTTTAGAGCTTTTTTAGAAGCAACACCTAACAACTTAGGCTCTCATCTCATGATTATGACTATGTCACATGGTCAACCCAATATGCAAGGTTGGCTAGGAAATGTAGTGATTTGTTGCTGTTGTTTTGGGAACATTGCTATCCTAAGGAAAAAAAGGGTCTGTCAGTAAGGATGAAGGGGAGAATAAATAGTAAACAGGCAATTGCAGTCTTTGCTATGGAGGGTGTTATGGGTTGAATGTGTCCATCCAAAAAATATATTGAAGTCCTAATCCCCGGGACCTCAGAATGTGATCTTGTTTGGATGCAGGGTTGTTACAGATGGAATTGGTTAAGTTAAAATGAGGTCATATTGGAGCAGGGTGGGCCCTTAAGTCCAATATGACAGGTGCCCTTATAAAAAGAGGACATTTGGACAGATGAAGGGAGAATGCTATGTGACAGCTGGGGCAGAGAATGCCACAGATTGCGACTTCAGAGGGAGCATGACCCTGCTGACACCTTGATTTCAGACTTCTGGTCTCCAGAACTGTGAAACAGTAAATTTCTGTTGTTTCAAGTCATCCAGTGTGTGGTAGCTTGTTATGGCAGACCTAGGAAACTAAGTCAGAAGGTAAGGCAGATTTTTAATGGCTGGAGAGACAGCTACACAGATTATACCTGGGCATTTTAAAGTTCTCACAAATGTGGGGGACAAAAAACAATAGTTCTGTAGCCATGTGAACAGGTAGCCACCAGAACCAGTTTTACACCTGCTCAATTGATCAATGACAACTTGCCTCAGTGAACATGCTTTCACATCCCTCACTTGTACACCTCACTTCCGAAAGTCAGCCAGTCAGATATTGACTCACATTAGTAAGCAGGCTTTTGAGTGCCAATCAGTCGGCAACAGCTCACCCAGCAACCACATTTCTATAGATGATGCCAACCCACCTATGTCTCTAAAAGTCCACTAGTCCCTGAGCTCCATGCTCCCCAAACCTTATATAGGTCAACACTTCCCTACTCAGAGAGATTGTTCCTACCCAGCATAGCTTTCCCTTACAATAGTAAAGTAATAAATTCAGCTTTGTCTTCCTGCATGGTGGACTCTCATCCTTTGATATACCAATGCATCCAAATATGAAGAAACCATTCCTATTTTCAGCAGTATGAAGTTCCTGTTACAATCAAACCAGAATATTCTTTACCTTGTTTTTATCCCCAGGGATAACTCATTCCCCAGGCAAAGCTTTCAAACATCTTCATCTGTAACCTCATGGACTTGGCCCCAAAGCATGCAGCGACCTCAGTGGTAAAGGCTGATTGAGAAAGGGACAAAATAGGGACCCAGAGAGCCTGGAGCTGGGGAATGTCCAGGTGCAGAGTTTTCCCCAGAATTGAGTAGATAAGAAGGTGTGAAGGAGCCTGATAAATTTGGACCTGATTTACTATCCAAAGGGTGCACTCTATAAGGGACAAAGTATCAGGTAATTCCAGATGGAAGTTATGCTACTTGATGACAGGTGTTGACAGTTACATGTGATTTGGTATGTGTAGAGCAAATCTCTTGCTATTGTTAATGGAGAGGGGATAGAGACAGCACCCTAATCAAAGAGTTTACGGAAGGGGTTGGCAAACGACGACCTATGGGCCAAATCCACTCCCTAGGACCCAGCCCCCACCTCAGACATGGTTTTTATATTTTTTAATGGTTTTTTGAGTACCTGCATAATATCCTTGATTTTGCCTCTGGGCATTCAACGCCTAGAATATTTATTCTCTGGCCCTGTACAGAAAAAGTTTGCTGATCTCTAATTTAAAGAATGGTGAGTTCAGGGCAGAGAGAAGTCCCATCAGAAGCCCATTCCTATCAGCTTGTTAAAGAGAAAAGGGAGTAGGTGTGATTTGGACGGGGAGAGGGCGGGAGAGGTGGCGGGAGAGGCCTCAGGATACCAGGCCTTGAATAGCACAATGAATTCTTGACCTGACTTGGTAGTGATGATGTTGGAAGTGAGGAAAGCTATACTGTAGCCGTCGGCCAATTTAATGTAATTTTGAATTCCAAAAATACAATTGGATCATGCTTGTAAACTGATCTGTTAATCTGGGCATGATTAGGTTATGATTAGGGTGTTGACTGGGCCACGTCAGTAGGGCGTTGAGCCCCACCCCTTGGAGGGTGGGGGAATCGAATATAAAAAGCAAGGCAAAGGACAGTTGAAGCTGTTTTTGAGAAGCAGTTTTGATGTTGGAGAGAAGGCCCCAGGAGAAGAGAGGCGAGCTGTTTGCCTGATCATCCACAGCTGACCTTGTGGAGGAAACAGGAGCTAAGCCCGGAGAGAAACACAGCCCCAGGAAGAGAGGAAACCAAGAAGCCTGAACCCTGGCAAACGTCGACAGCTGTCATGCTCCAACATGTGAATGGACTGTGGTGAGAGAAGAAACTTATGCTTTATGGCCTGGTAATTGTGGACTTACTTCTACCCCAAATAAATACCCTTTATAAAGACCAACCCATTTCTGGTATTTCACATTAGCACCCCTTTGGCTGACTAATACATATACTGATGTACCCCTGTCCTCAAAAACATTATCTCGGAAGCTGGGCTGGTGAGAGTCTGCTGGCGAAGAAAATTCATTCTCATAGGGCTTGCTGAGGACAAGTGCTAAAAAATTCTTTTTGACAGATTGTATTTTTGCTCGTTAGGCAATTAATGGCAGAACTTCCTAGATTTTTACCTGTGACAATAAAAAGTAAAAAAAAAAGCCAGTATAATTTTAGCAGCAATTAACCTAAATTTCCCATCGCAGTGCTTTTGCCCCACTGTAAGCAGCTGCAAGGGCAGCAAGTCCAGTTTTCTGCTCTCACACGCCTCTCTGTGCCGCTGCTGTCCATCGTTATCACCCTCATCCTGTCCATGGTTATCTCTTCTCTATTTCAAAAAAGTCATGACTAGAGGACAATTTGAAGGGACACTACTAGCTATACTTTGAGGCCAAGAATTGGCTATGTCCCTCACTGGAGACAGCTGTGGCCAAACTCATATCACATTTTTCTTTCTTCTGCTTGGCTCTGAGGCAGAAAAGTGCTACAGTTTCTGACCTATGACATGAAAACAAGAAAAGAAAAAGAAAGCATGCCTGCAAAGAGTCCACAGCCCCGCCCCGCCCCCCCCCTCAGAACCCCCACCGGTGGAGCAGAAATAGAAACTGAACTTTTTAGAACAAAAACTTCACATGGACTGACCTTGTTTTATTTTAGGACACTGTAATGGATTCTAGCCATGTGAATTTGAAGCAAGAGAGATAAAAGATCAAAGTGTGAGAACTATAATAAGAAAATCTTTTAGAAATATCATAAAACCAGCAAAACGTTTCTAGTGCCCCAAACTGGTTTGTATAATATAGAAAGGTAAGAGGTGAATTAAAGTAATGACCCTGGACATAATACAAGAGGCTTCTGGCTTCCAAACTAGATTTAAGTACAGCGGATTAGACATTAAAAATAAAGATTCAGGCAACCAATATATAATTTCCAACACCAATGCTGTCAAGAGGATAACACACACACACACACACACACACACACACACACACACATAATGTGCAATCCTGAATTTTTTCTCTGTTCTTTGTTCCATAGTTTATTTATATTGTCCTCTAGTATTCCATTATACGCCCTTATTAGTTATGCATTGCTGTATAAAAATTGCCCCTCAAATTTAACAGCTCCAAACAACAATAAACAGGTTAGGAATTTATGAGAGACTTACCTGAATGGTTCTGGCTCAGGGTCTCTAATGAGGTCGCTTACAAGATATCAGTGAAGTATGCAGTCATCTGAAGGCTTGGCCGGGACTGGGCGATTCATTTCCACGAAGGTTCACTCACATGGCTGGCAAGTTGGTGCCGCAGGTCCTTGCTATGTGATATCTCCTTCGGGCTGCTTGAGTGTTCTCCTAATGAAGCTGCTGGCTTCCCCTGAGAGAATGATCCAAAACAGCAAGGTAGATGGCAATGCCTCTATGATCTAGCCTTGGGAGTCATTTACCATCATTTCTCAAACATCCTATTGGTTACACAGGTCACCCCTTCTCAGAGTGGGAGGGGGCTATATAAGGGCATGAATACCAGGAAGTGAGGAGCATTGGAAGCCTTGGAGGCCTACCACAATGACTATATCACATTTTTTTCATTAAAAAATGTATTGAAGTATATTATTCATACATGAACATACATAAACAATAAGTGTATGGTAAAAGTTGTGAACTTATAAAACATGCATAACATCATACAGGGTTCCCAATACCTCAACCCACAACCAATACCCTGCATCGCTGTGAAACTTTTGTAACAAATTATAACAGAACATCGTCAAAGTATCTTTACTAACTACATTCCATATCTTATAGTTGGTGCATCTTTCCCCCAACTCATCCCACTGTTTTTTTTTGTTCACAAACCATACAATTTATCTAAACTGT
>JAQZBX010019206.1:0-33987 GCA_029593785.1 Cabassous unicinctus
CCAGGATCCGGAAGTAGCCCTGAGGGCTGGGTGACCAGGATCCGGAAGTAGCCCTGAGGACTGGGTGACCAGGATCCGGAAGTAGCCCTGAGGGCTGGGTGACCAGGATCTGGTAGTAGTCCTGGTGACTGGTGACCAGGATCCAGAGGCAGTCCTGAGGACTGGGTGACCAGGATCCTGAAATCTGAGAGAACAGAAGAGGCCAAGGTGCTCAGGGTTTCTTGTGTGGGTGAAGCTATATCAAGATCATCTCTATAGCTATAAGCTTGGTGAGCTGGAAATCCATTCGCACCGCCATCTATTAATTAGTTCTTAAATATTAATCTAAATTGTTAGTTAGAAACGACTTACTATAAATTAGCAGAAGATAGGGGCATGAAGATACAGATTTGAAGTCATGGGCAATTGGGTGATAGTTGAAAGGCAACCAAATCTCTTGGGACAAACAATTGTCAGTGGGGTTAAAAGAAAAGCAGTGAGGGTAGACAACTTTTTCAAAGATTTCGGGGTTGTCAGTGAGTAGTGATATAAGATGCCAACTGAAAGGGAGTGTGTTGTGGAAAAATCAGTAAAAGAAGAATTCAGAGTGCTTCTAAACTGAGAGAAAGAACCTGGTAGAAATCACAGGAATAATGAGAATAATGGATATCATGAAGTTCCAAAATATCCAGGAAAGGATGGGATTGAAATCATAAGAACAATAAACTTCAGAACAAAAATGCTATAGGTTTGCATAGGTTCCTATCTTTAATTAGCAAATATGTTTAGTTATGCAGTGTAGATATTTGCTCAAGGAATGAAATTCAAATTTGTCAGCTGCCTTTCCTGCTATAATTGTTGTTGTGCTACTACTCTGACCACCATTTATTGAGCACTTCATACATCAACTGGTTTTCATATTTCATATGTTCTTGGTTGTCTTCACACTATCAAATATTTATTATTATCTCCAACTGACAGATGAGGAAAATGCGGTTCAGCAACTGAAGTAGCACATTAAAAAATTCAGCTTGTAAAGGGAAGTGCCAAGATCAGAATCCAGGTCCCTTCTACATCTATATTCACCCATTTTTTGACAACCGCCACCGACAGCTGTTCCCTTGAGACAGACATGTGAAGAATGAGTGCAGACACAGCAGGAAAGAGAGAGGAAAACCTGAGGGAGACTTTCACACATAGCTTTCTATCTTTTGCTTTTCATAAACCAGGGATCTAAAGGAGGTTTGTTGTCTCTAGTTCTAAAATGTAACTAAGAAAAGACATAACTCTTAGGTGATTAAAAATACATCATTATCTTGCTACCCTCCTGAACAGATGTGCTGTTTATTAAAAACATACCGAGCAAGTGATTGTAGAAACGGCACTGCTTTGGTTATGATTTCCACAGGTCTTTGCTGCAGTAGAGCATGCGATGGAGATGGAGACATCTGGGCCTGTCAACACGCATTTTCAAACACAGTGACATGGCGCTTTGAACTTTCTGCTTTTGAGAAATATCACTCCCCTAGAAGTCAATATTAGTTAATGTTACTCTATTGTCTTTGCTTTATTCCTGGCAGGGTTACAAGAAATGGTTCTCTCAGGCCGAGGTCCATGCATACAACTTTTTTTTCCCATGAAAGCAATTGCAAGTTTAATCACTGGCAATATTTCTCTCTGTCTGACTCTGGTATAGTTACTGTGCTACTCTACCTGATGGCTTTATTTAACAGTGCATCATATAAGTGGTAAAAGATAGTCAATAGGACAGATCAATATTTATGATGTAATTCATGAGATACATGTACATGCAGAACATAAAATCTTTAAGCTGGGTATTGGGTACTAGATACCTAAGAAGGATGTATTTCTACTAGGACAGACCTGTGGGTTTCAATCATGCTTTTAGGAAACAGCATTAAACATATTTGGAACATTTAACAGGCACAACTCTACAAATCTAGACCAATATTCATCTAAACAGACTTAGAAAACTTTGTATCTTTGTGTAGAGATTTGAGGTCTCAAGAGGTATAATTTTCTCCCTAAATTATATCAGCATTTATATTAGCATTTAATCTTAAATTTATTCCATTCCAAAAATAATGCGATTTCCACCTCATCCTACCATGGACAGGATAAAACTACATGTACTATCCTCTTAAACTAAAAAGTTGGCTCATTTATATGTTATTTCTAGGATTAGTGTTTTGTTCTTTGTGGTGTTTTTTTTTTTACAAAAGTTAATTGCCAACATGCCCAGTATCTCTGGCCACATTGCTCCACAGGTAGAGCACAGGGGAGCAGTGAAAGAAAAGAAAAATAAAGTTAAGACAATGAAAGTTCACATTAATTTTACATTATTTTTCCTGGGCTATACACGATAATTTGAGCCAAATTATCACAGCCATGATAATTTGAGATCATGCATAGCTTTTCTAGGAAGAAATTGCTACAGGTAAAATGCTTCCTAGGATCAGATAAGGGGAAATGTGTTTCATTGGCTAGTGGGGTCTGAAGGTTTGGTGTAATCTGTGTACACATTTAACAAGGCAACACTAAGTAAGAGATAAGGAAAAGCCTGTTTAACAAGAACAAAAAGTATATTTTAGAGGGCAGGGATGCTTTATGGATTCTAAATGTGCTACATAGAAACATGCAAAATTGATAAATGTTCAGTGACCTTTCTAGTATCAGCAGGATTCATATGGAAGAAGAAGCAAAGTCTACTATTTCTCTGCTAAATCACTTTCCAATCAAAATATCTGCCCTTCCTCACTATAGGAAGACTATTCTCCCTAGTTTGCCATTGAATTTGGGAATGTCTTATAACTTGATTTTATGCTTCTTCTGAATAGGTCTAAAATTAAATGGCATTCTGTAATTAATGCAAAGAAAAACACCAACTTATGTAATTTCTCAAGGTAAAATAGCTGCCCTGAGTTAACCAACCTACTCTTAAAGCCCAAGCATGAATGAGATACTGCATATCACATTTCCAATCTTTTTTTCCAATATCAGCCAAGAGCAATGCATTGGATGGGGGTTTGCTCTTGTAAGTTGGCATAGAGGATAGGTGAAAAAGAATAATTGCCAAGTGCTTGCAAGTTATCAGGAACTGGACAGATAGAAATATTTCTGATTCTAGAGAGTTGATACAGCAGAGTCACACTGGCCTTGGAGTTCAAGATCTGGTTTCAAATTCTAATTCCAATTGTGTGAACTATTGTGGTCTCATTTATCTTTTTTAGCCTCAGTTGTTCATCTCTGAGACATTTATAAATGATACCTGTCATAAGGTAGACAAGAGCATTAAGCAAAGTATGCTATGCAAAGTGCCAAGTATAGTGACTGCAAAGCAGCAAACACTTATTGCATGAATTTTTATCATGATCATCATCATCATCATCATTACCATCTTGAATGCTGGTGGTGGCTTGGAGCTGTGTTCCCCAGAAAAACATGTTCTTAAACTTAATCCTTTCCTGTGGGTGCAAACCCTTGTAAGTAGGCCCCTTTGATGAGGTTACTTCAGTTAAGGTATGGCCCAGCTGAATCAGGATGGTCTTAATCCTGTTATTGAAGACCTTATGGGGAATGCTACAAGGAGAGAGAAGGCCCGTGGGAGGAGCTAGAATCTGAAAGTGAATGGAACTTGGAAGAGAAAGGAGCGGTCAGAAGAGGCCACCATGTGCATTGCCCTGTGACCAAAAAAAAAAAAAAAAAAAAATGTGCCAAGGACCAAGGATTGCCAAGAGCCAGCGCCAGAATGCTACTGTCTGCTAGGAGAAAGCAGATTTTGGACTTCACCTTGCCTCAAAACCATGAGCCAATAACTTCCCATTGTTTAAGCCAACCCATTGCATGGTATTTATTTTAGCAGCCAGGAAACTAAAACAATAGTTAACTCTCTAAAACTCAGTCTCCTTTCCTAAAAAATTAGGGAAAATATATCACCTAATTTGGGGTTTTTGTAAGAATTTAGAGCTTTATAGTATGTAAGGCTCCTAGGATCAGAGCATAGTTCAGAGTAAGTACTCAGTAAGTTAGGTATTATTAATATACCAAAATCCATGTCATGTAGGTACACTATATCCATTTTATATAGAAGAGAAACAACTCCTAAGAATTTTAAGCAATAACCAGTGAATAACTAGCCAGAGCCATGAATCAGTCCTGACCTCTAATCTCCTATGAAAGAAGAGATTCAGAAAGAGAATCACAAAAAACTCAGACCTGAAAGAAATAGGGCATCCTGTTTGCAGCCACACCTTTGAAGATATTGAAACTAGAGGCATGGGCTGGTCCAATCTCACAGAGCCCAGATGTTCCAATGTCTTTGTCTCATTCTTCCTTCTCATGTGGCAACATTTCTTCCATTTCCCTATATGTGACTGTGTATAGACTTCTCCATAGTGACCTTCTTACCTTGTTTCCCACTCTTGCCCCTGCCCCAATGTTCCCTGTTCTTCTTATTATATCTTCAGCAGCAGTCAATCATGGTTTCCTTAAAGTAGTTTCTCACAACTGTGGAGCAAGTTGCTATATAGTGCATTGTAGGCATACAGGCTTAGGCGAAACAGAGACTTTTAGCAAATGGCTACTTTATTACTTACATATTACAAAGGGTCCAAAAGAGCAGCCCCACAAACCTCACTTTGTGCAGGAGATGAGGGACATTTGTGTTGACCTAATGGTTGGGGTCAACCAATGAGCAAAAAGCATTCATCAAGCAACCTCTGTGCCCTGGGAAGCAGGGGCTGGTTAAGATTGAACACATCCCCCAGACTACCTGACAAAATTGAACATACTGAACTCCAGCATGCTAACCAGTGGGGGTGTGGGGAGGTGAGGCTGGTGAGGGCTGGGAGATGGCCACTGAAGGTCTGTGACTTCCAGCACCAACATGCTTAATCATAAGAATCATCAGGGATTCTTAAAGTACAGATTTCAAGACTTTTCCCTGGAGATTTTACCTAGGGGTTGACGCTAGTGTTCTGAATTTTAAAATGATTACCTTCAAAAGTCACATTTGGATACTCTTTTAAAATAAATAAGACATCTCTGTGGAGAAAGCCTGCACTTGGCCTCTCAGGAGGAGCAAGCATCTAGTAACATATGCTCTGTTCCCATCTCTACATCTACTCCACTGCCACTGTCCTTTCTCTTTATGCCATTATTTCACATTTTACAGCTTTTAGAATATTCTTTACCTAACTTGGAATCCAAGGGCTTCTAATTGGACTAAGAGCAAGCTTAAGAGGTTCAATGAACTCCTTGAAAACATATAAAATAGTTTTCTCTTAGATGTTTCTATTTTTTTAAAGAAGATTAGCAAAGGCAACATGATCCAAAGAAGTGGAAGGAACATTGATGTGAAGAGTTCTGCAAAGAAAGTTTATAAGCACACTTAAGATCCCTTTTCTTTGTCTCCAAATGGGGACACGTTTATTCAACAGACATTTCCCAGGGATTTGCTGGCCAGATGACTGTTAGTTGAAATATGGCTAGACAGGGATAATAAATGCTATTAAAATGTTCAACGTTAATAAAATAAATATGGAATTTTAGCCTACCTATCTCAGATTGAGTTCCTCAGAAAATAGAATCTGTGACAGCAATGTGCACGTTAGAAGTTGATTGGGAAGTTTACTTAGCAATCACACTCATGAGGAAATGAGGAGAGCAGGACTGGATGGCAAGAGAAATTAAGTTGTGATATGGGTCAATAAAAGCCTCATCAGGCTCTATAAAAACTCAGGAGCTAGAATGTACCTTCAAAATAATTTCAAATACAGTTATGTGGTCCAGGTCTTTGTCGTTCACATCAACAAATCACCGGAATCAAGACTGCCACACTCCAAAAAGAGGGTGTAGGCTTAAATGAAACTCCACTCTTTGGTCCTGGACAACTCCAGAAGGACTTTCTGTGACTCATCAGCAGAAAACTCTCCCAGCATCATGGGGAATGAATGCCTTAAAGTGATTATGGGTTTATGGACAGTGCACCATAGCATCCACTACAGTCCACCCCTTGCACCATTGGATCCACTTTCTCTATATCTAACCTTTCTCCCACCAGGAAACAGGTCCTTCAGGATCTCTGGGGAAATTTTCAAGAAAAAAGCTATTGGGAAGGACAACAGACCATACAACTATATCCTATCTTTTTTCTCCTACTCAGTCTGGATTTCTCTTGTTCTCAGCTATCATTCTCGGTGAAATAATTCATGTGGAAACACATACCCTCACACCTAAGGGTTCTGAGCAATTGGTCACCATGACTTTCTTAGGCTCTTTCTTAGTATTAGTATACTAGTCTTAGTTCCCTCACAGAGCATAGTCAACAACGTAGTTAGTAGGTGCTGTAGATTCCAGGTACATTATCTTGATAGGTTATCTTAAATAAGCACTTTACCTCTCTAATCATCTTATCTCTTTTTGTAAAGTTAAGAAATGATTTTTAATGTTCTTTCCAGTTTGTTTTTCCTTATTGTCTAGATGTGAGTTTCCTGGATGGAGGATGAACATATCATAAAGAGTAACTATGTAACCAATTCTACATATCTTTAAAAAATTCTTGGACAATCTGATTCAAATTCAGGTTGTTGCTGAAATCTCTATATGCTTATTGAATGTTATTAATTAATGTGCCTGATAATATGCTAGGAGGTTTACATGACACGCCTCTCAATGTCCACTGTAACCCTCTGAGATAGGTATTATCTTTTCCCAATTAATTGATTCAGATCCTAGACAGGTGGCCTATATGAGTAAGGATGCCAGGAAAGTCTGCAATGAACGGGAGGGGTCAAGGACAGCTACCAAGTGGAAACAGGGACCTACTGTTTCCAGATCTTCCAAACATACAGAAAAGCTAGAACACTGGATTGTTTTTGGTGAAATCTCTAATTTTAAAATCTTAGCAAAAAATTTAAGAAAATATAAACATTGTATGTCACCACATAAAACACATCTACATGACCACACACTCAGTTTACAGATTATGATATAGACAGATACCTTTACTAATTTAAGTAGTCTTCATTTACTTTGTATGGAACAATGTGGAATATACATGTAACTATTAAATGACAAACTCATGTGGTAGGATGCAATGATAGAATATTGCACTTGTCTCTGATTATTTCTTTACCTTTGTTTATGGGTTTAATTTTTCCACTGCCCTGGATCAAATTTTGGGCAGGTACCATCATCCTCTAGTCACTCTTATTTAATAAAACTCCTAAGGGCATTTAAAGGCACAGAATTCATCAATTCAGATATCTAAGCCTCAGTACTCAGTACTCAGAGCTCAGTTTGTAAGTGGAGAGCTCTCCCAATATACCCCACCCCCCTTGCAACTGGAAGGAAACCTGTGGTTGGGAAAGGGAGTGTGGGGGTCATTTTCTTCCCTAACCTAGACCTTCAGCTTCCTTCCCCACATTTTGACTAAGCGATCAGAATAATGGCCCCCACGGATGTCTATGTCCTGATCCCCACAACCTCTGAATATGTTAGGTTATGTGGCAAATGGGAATTAAAGCTGCAGGTGAATGAGTTTGCTAATCAGGTGACTTTTAAACAGGGAGAGAAACCTGGATTATCCAGGTGAACCCAATGTAATCATTCCATGTGACAAAAAAAGGCTGGGATTACTGCCCATGAATCAGTTAATTGAGAAGGGAAAAGAATTCTCTCACATGAACAATCTAGATAATAGCATGTTTTCCATTAGTTTTTCTGTATAATTGCTTCATTGCTGTAGGTTTTCTTGATAACATGTTTGTGAAAATTGAGGACATAATGTCTTTGGCAGCATTCCCGGCTGGGTTTGTTGCATTTTCCTCAGCCTTCTTGTAACATTTTTATTTAATGTTCACTTTAAGCAAAGTCTAAACAAAAGGTTTTAGGATGACTAAATTATAAATATGCATTTAACAATTCAGTTTAAGTTAAAACATTAACATTTTGTGAAGTTGGGATTGTTGTAGAAAACTAGAACCATTCTTCTTAAAATGTAGCATGCATAAGAACCACCTGCAATCTTGTTAAAATGTTGATTTCCAGGCCTTTCCGACTACAAAATTTGGTTCAGTCAGTGTGTGCCTGTCCCAGGAACTTTCACGGACACTGAGACCCTTGATGAATTGACGCAAGGGGTCCTTAGACATTCTATTGTGAAATATTGATCTTATTAGCATGGCTATAGGACCCTTTTATTTCAAAACTTTATCCTCTCCTTCGTGCCACATTGTTAAGCAGTTTTCATGGTTTATCTAAAAAATTTCACAAAAACAAGTCTGTGATAAACACTCTCGCAATTTAGGAACTAAAGAAATTAAAGTACAGAAAGGTTCAGAGAAATCTAACAGGAGGGCCAGATTTAAGTGATCACCTCAGAAATGGAATCAGGTCTGTAGACTCAAAGAATATGTTCTTTCAGTGAAGGGAAGTAAAGAAGGCTAACATTTACAATTTTTCCAAGTGAAGGAGCTTTGAACTCATATTTTACTGGAACATTGGCAAGGAAATTTTTGGAGGAGAAAAGGACAGACAGGCAGATAGACATATAGATCAATAATTAAAACTATGCAGCATATTATTTTCCACCCCAAAATAACAGAAACTAAAAAAATACAAGAAAAGGAAATTATAACTCATGCTTTTACTAGGCATTTTAATGAATTTCACCCTCAATTTCTAACAATGATGCATTAAAAAATCTCCTAATTACCACCCCTGTGTTCCACCTCCCTTCAAACACATTAACCACTGAAATCAAAGGAATAGAAAGTTGGAGGAAATATTTCCAGGAAAGATAAGAAAAATCCATTCACCCCTGGAGCTTTTCCCTTATAGTTCATCCCTTGATGGGCATGCAGCACTCCATCCATGAGCATTGAGAGAGCCATCTCAGCGCGTGGGTCCTTTACCAACTGTGAGCCATGAATTGCCAGTGAAAAACTCCCATAGATTACACACATCATCCAGGGAGTAGATGACATATTCCAAAACAAAGAAGAAAAACCTTTTTCTGGATTGTTCTATTTCATAAATAGGAAATGCAAGCAGAAAACCTGTACCATTGCTTAATACAAGAGCTAGGATGACTCCAGACCCTGGAAGGTTAAATGGGCATTAGAACAGCCTTGAGTTTGGGATTCAAATCCATGTCTTCTTCAATCCTGCCTTCCTAATCAGCCCTTCTTCTTTGACAATGAACAATGTGAAATGGAAAGTAAATTTTATTATTAAATGGTACCTGATATTGGTACTTGATATTCCTGGAAAGACCTCTCTGTAAGCTGTGTTAAAGTATGTATTTTTGGTTCAAAATACAGACAGGTACAATTTCTCCCCCAAGCACCTGTCTTATCACAACCAGAGTCTGCCTGGAAATTCTAAGAACTCTTGAATACTGAGTTCCATGATGGCCATGTGTCCCACTTTGGACAGTCTTGCTTTATAAGTGTTGTTCTGGCTTAATTTAAAATACCTTCCCTGTTCACTCTAAAAAATATATCAGTTTGAATGCTAGATTGAGCATTTACCATACAGGTACCCATGACAAAATAAAGGAAAGGAAGTAAAACAGTCTAGTCCTAGATTTTTATGAGCATAGAATCCAGAGGTTTAATTGGAAGGACTCCCATGAGTGCTACAATTTCCTGTTTTTGAGAAGGAGCAGTGTTATGGTTGGGAAAATTCTTCTGCCAATTCTGAAACAAGAGCAAACCATCTCTAGAGTATCTAGACGTGTGTCTGGCATGTATTAGGAAACCAGTCTTCTTAGCTAGTATGGGATACCTGCCATTTGCTTTCTTCCCTGCCATGTCACAGCCATGGTGATAGCTTCAGTTGCTGCAAATGCAAATGTCACCAAGTTATTTTAACAATGTCCCTTAAAGTGCCTGCTATTGTCTACCCAGGGTCTGTGCCAAATGTGATGACCATTGATTTGGGGGCCCTGGATCTGCCTTGGAAGTGGCATGTCCCAGAAGTCTCCAAGGCACTGTCCTCTTCCTCCATTGCTGTTAAAGCCCTGAGCCAATGATGCCATTAAGGAACTTTTAGTGAAATCGTACTTTTAGTTTTTATTTGCATGTTCAAGGTTGGCTCCTTTCCCAAGTATTTATAGTTTGAATCCATGATGGTGAACCATCACAAGTCTGAATTATAGATTTTTCCATTTCTGTTTAATATTGAGCCAATGTTTATTAGCCAACCCAAGGTGAATTCTTTCCCAGGTAGATTTTCTGCTCCTGATCAACTTTTGACCCTGGGAATTTGGCTCCATAAATTATTTCAAACATTCCTAAACATTTGAAATTTCTAGTGTTAAAGAATTTGACCCTGAATTCTTGTCTCTACCTCTTTTACTCAAATCATAATTTCTCATTGAAACCAGTGGTAGAAGTGACTCAGGAGATGCCTCTAAAATGGTCAGGTATGGCCACAATTACCCAAAAATGACTTACATATTGCAGGGGGGTTGATTATAATCAGTGCTTACCTGATGCCCAGATAGGCGGCTTCCATGGGTCAGAGGAAGCCATCTGGTCCTTACAGGCTTATGAAAATCCTGTGCCAATGTCTGCCTTCATCTCCCTCATCTACTGTCTTTGTCAATGATTGTTTAAGAGACCGGAACATTTGTGATCCTCCCCTTCACCTCCCAAGCTTTTTTATAGGAAAGAAAGGAAGGGAGAGAAGGAGGGAAACAAAGGGAGGAAAGAGAGAGAAGGAGGGATGGACGGAACTGGAGGAAGGGGAAAAGGAAGAGGGGAACAGCGAAAGGAAGGAGAAGAGACAAGAAATGATCTCCCATCACTTTGATTCTTTTTCAGCAGATTTTTACTCTTGTCGTTAAACCAACATTCTTTGTCATCTTACCAAGATACATTCTCCCTCTGGTTGTGTCTCTCCCTTTATATTAATTAAAAGAGGGGGCAGAATTTTAACAAAATCTCCTAATGTATTTTCCAAAAATTTCCAGTTTGTACTTTATTGTGTTTGTCATTTTCCTTTCTAACAACATTGTGAATGCATGTCTTCTGAGTACCATGCAGCTAATTCCCCTTGCGGATCCTCTGAATTCGTGGACATATTCAAAGAACACCACATGTGCTGGGACCGCCTTTCAGATTGTTTAGCCTCAATGTTGCCATAGTGTTTTCTAATTTGAGCCTCCCTAGCTTTGGAAAAGGATGGATTAGGTTGGATATTTTTAATACCTCTGCTCTGTCTTCCCCTACATGTGAACAACAGGGAGAGTGTAAATAGACCCACGTGTTGGTTTCTAAGAGGTGGTCATGATTTCCTCATTATCACGGCCATGAGATCTTTTTCCTCTATGACTCTGTTTTAAAAGGCCCTTGATCTCAGCTAATGGAACCATTTGCAAATATAAGCAGGGAGGGGGAAAGCAATTTATATAATCATTAAACATCTTTGAGGACGGAGAAAGTGCCAGGCATTGTGCTTATACTGCAGATCCTCTAGTCACCAAAGCAAACTCAGACTCTACCCTCACAAGTTTGACTGTGGTGTGATTAAGCAACATAATGGGGAAAGAGCAGCCGGTATTGAAAGCCTAGGAGACAGCAGTTGACGCCCTCCTTGTCTCCTTTGCAGGGCCAATCCCACACTTAAGCAGTCAAGTTCTAGAGTAAACGTCAAGGCAGAATTTTCTTTAAAAATCTGCTGTGTTTGATGGCTCAGCAGATTTATATAAAAAGAACCACACATTCTGAATAAGTGGTATATGATTTTTGCTTGTTTGTATGTTTTTTAATCTTGTCAACTTGGTAGGTGATGAAAATGATTAATTTTTAAAATGTAAGTTATATTGCATTTAACTAGCTAAATTGAACACTTTTTAAGATTTTTTTATAAGGTTTTATACCATGAAACTTTAATTTTAATTGTGTGTGTGTAAGGATTTCTTCTTTCCTTATTTTAGTACTAGGATATTGCTTTTCTCACTGATTTATAAAAGCCTTTTAAATACATCAACTCTATATCTTTCCTATGGGTTGGAGATATATTTTTCTTAATCTGTGGTTGGTTTTAAATATTTTATGATGTCCTTTATATATACAACAATTTTACGGTTTTATTTTATCAAAGCTTTGTACATTTTTCTTTACGATTTTTCCCTTTGGTATTATTCTTAGAAAGAAATTTCCCACCCTGTGGTTAAAATTGTTTATTTTTGTCAAAGTGCTTTTAAAATTTTATTGGTAATATTTTAAACTAGAAATTACGTTAGTAGATACTTGAATTAAGACCAAAGCCTTTTTATTCCAAATAATGTACCAGTTTCCCTAGAATTACTTATTGGTAAATCCAGCCTATCCCTTAGATTTGAGATGTTACCTTTTATCATTGAAAAAATGAAAAATAATGAATATGTGCTGTGGTGGTTTGAAGCTTTATGTACCCCAGAAAAAATATGTCCTTAAATTTAATCATTCCTGTGAGTGTGAAGTCATTGTAAGTAAGACATATTGATGAAGCTACTTCAAATAAGGTGTGGCTCATGTCAATCTGGATGGGTCTTAATCCTATCACTGGAGTCCTTTATAAAAGAATGAAATTCAGGCAAAGAGAGAGAAAGCCAAGGAAGCAAGAAGCTAAAATCAGCGAGACCTGGAAGAGAAGGCAGTGGCCAGCAGGTGCCACCATGTGCCTTGCCATGTGACAGAGGAGCCAAGGATTGCCGGCAGCCAGTTTTCCGGGAGAAAGCACTGACTGATGATGCCTTGAATTGGACATTTTCCCTGTCTCAAAACCATGAGCAAATAAATTCCCATTGTTTATCCTGATCCATTTCATGGTGTCTGCTTTGAGCAGCCTAGGAAACTAAGATACATGCATACACAGGCACACACACACACACACACACACAAATACACACACTTAATGGTATTTCTGTGCTTCTAATTCTGTCACATTCTTACAGCTCTCTGCTCTGAAGCAAGTCCTGCTCTTAGTAGGCTCATTTTACTATTTTTGTAGGTGCCCTTAAAGATGTTTAATTGTTGTTTGTTTGCTTTTTGTAAATAGTATAATAATCGTGGCTTTGAAGTATGAACTTTAAAATTGTGACAACACGGGGATTGTGCCCCTAAAGGCAAGAGTTGTTGGTAGCTTCCTAATTTAGTAGCATGGGAGTGAGAAACAAAAGATGCTGGTGACTGGTAGATGTGCAGCGAGAGCACAAGATGCAGTTGAGGATCTACCTTAGTTTATTAGTGCACTAGTTATGACATTAATGTACCAGTTATGATAGTAATCAAGTTGAAGAACTGGATGCCAGGAATGAGCTTGGGCAGGATGATTGGGGAGCTATCCATTCTGACAGCAAACCAAGATGTATAAATTAGCTACAGTCTATCTTTCCTTAATGGCACTAAACTGTCAGTTTCTGGAATTATCATCATTATTAAAGTTATAATGGTTTTAATGAAGGTGTCATCCAAACTGACACTTGGAAAATAAAATGTAGTGATGACTCAATTAGAGGCTTTGGAATGACCTTCGAAAAAATGCTCCAGGAAACCTGAGAGAGTCCCAATTACTTAAGGACCCCTGAGTCGCCCACATGACTCATCCCATTGCATTGGGGAGATTGATTTAAATTGACACCAGTCAGAGCTCCACGTCCCCAGAGAGCCCCACCCAAGGCATCACTCTGTTTTTTGGAGAAGCAAATAGACCAAAGCTTCCATACATACAGCTGCAAGTGCCTTTCAACCAATTTTTGAACCCAGCTATTAAGCAAAAACATATCTTTAAAGAATCACCTTTCCCTCATGTAAGGGGCCTTGCTGAGGGCTACAGAAGACAGAAAAAGATCGTTTGCCTTTGGGTTCAAAATATGAAAGTCATATTCATTGTTTTGCTCCTTCATCCTTGGGTAGATTCATTTCTAATTACTCTTACTTCTTAGATATTAAAAATGTAGTTACAAGCTAAATGAATATGGCTCTTTCTGTCACAGGATGCCATGTCTTGGTATAGAAAACACAGATCATTACAATGTAGCCAATAAAATCTATGTGAGAGGTTTTTCTAGGGAGCCATGTGAGTCCAGGAGAAGGAGCAAATACCTCTTCTTAGGGAAACCATGGAGATCTTCTTACTTTCAATGGGGAAGCCTCTTGAAGCAGGTCTTATAAAATTACTAGGAGTTAACCAGAGAGAAGGTCATGTGTTAATTTCCCATTGCTGCTGTAACACATTACCACAAAATTAGTGACTTAACTCAGCACAAATTGATCAGCTTACAGTTGTGGATCAGAAGTCAAGGTGCTGGGGGCGGGGGGTATGCCCCTGCAAGAACCCCTTGCCTTCCTCAGTTTCCACAGGCCGCCTGCATTCCTTGGCTTGTGAGCCCTTCCTCATATCCTCCAACCTCCTGTTTCCATGGTCACATCTCCTACTAGTTACTCTGACCCTCAGTCTCCCCCTTATAAAGACTGCCAGATAACCCAGGGTCATTGGCCCAAATCAGGTTCTGAATGAAATCACATCTGCAAAGTAAATCCATGGTAAAACCATGTACGGTGAGATATTTACAGTTTCTGGGGATTTGAACACGGGCATCTTTGGGGCCATTTTTTAACCTACTACAGAGCATTTTAAGCAGTGAAGTCAAAAAGGAAACTTGTGGGAAAGCATTAGTAGACATTGCATGTTGGGAAATGGGAAATAGATATCACCTTGACTATTCATCCACTTTCAGTAGACGGGGCTTCTAGCAAGTCTCAGATAATCTAACTCTAGACCAATCTTAATTTCAAACCAAACTGTGATTTTGCTGATACTATGGCACATTTAGACCACAAGTGGACACTGTATAATAATGGGATACCTACCCCCCGCCCCCAGTTATCATTTTACAATCCATGCCAACTTTTGTAGATGTCTTTAGTTCAAGAAGTTTTGGAACCTTGCAAGTTTATCCATAAAAACTGATATATTCAGGTTTACTTGAAGATTTGCATTAAACCTAGCTTCAAGAGACATACGCATGTGCACACACACACACAAATATCTGGAATCATAAAGATTTAACCATCTTCAAGAACACCCAAAATATCCTATGACATAGAAATCACAGATATTCCCTCCAAGGTAAAAATCAAAGAGTATAATAATAGATTCAGACTTTGCCACTTAAGTGGGGTGCCCAAGGTTAATTGGGGTGCCCAATTCTGGCTGAACTTAAGGTAACCAATGATTTGTGGTTGCATAAGTAAAGACAACAGGTGAGACTGGCATCTTTGATATGATATAATGCTGGAAATTTAGTCTAAAGGCAAGCTGTGAATTTCTTACTTACTATCCTAATGTGTTTCAAAATTCCCCATAAAGAGTGGGAAATCACTGAAAATTTTAGACAGGCCTTACATCTGTGAAAAGCATTTCTCCACAAGGATCGTGCAGGTTGTGGCAGTTTGATGTTATTGATGAATTCCAAAAAGAAATGTTGATTATATTTGTAAACCGGTCTGTTTTCTGGGTGTGTTACCCTTTGATTGTATTAAATTCAGAGGCCACGTCAGTAGGATGTTGAGTCTACACCCCCTAGATGAATGGACACTCACACAGAAAATGACATGGCAGAAGGGAGCGCTTAGTTTTGATGCTGGAGCCCCAGGGAGAGTCAAGCCATTCGCCTGATAGTCTACAGTTGGCCTTGAGGAGAAAGCAGAGCAGCTGAGCCCAGAGAGATAAGCCCTGGCAAGAGAGATGATCCTTATCCCAGCCTTCAGCTGAGATTGGAAGAAGCTGGGACCATAGAGCCTTAAAAGGAAGAGGAGGGCTGAACCCTCGCAGAGACTGGCAGCCATCTTGCTCCAACACACGGCAACATACTTTGGTGTGGGAAGTAACTTACTTTTTATGGCCTTGTGACTGTAAGCTTCTACCCCAAATAAATACCCTTTCTAAACGCCAACAGAGTTCTGGTACTTTGCATCAGCACCCCTTTGGCTGACTAATAAAAAGTGAAAATAAAAAGGAACAGGTGAAAATAAAAAGGAACTAGGGGGCAGGCTACTGCACCAGGGGAAGATGATGATGATCTGGATTAAAGCAATACCAATGGAAAAGTACCAGGAATCAGGAAAGAACGAGAAGGTGGAACCAGCAAGATGTGTAGAGGGATGCCATGTGAAGGGTAAAAGAGCCCACCAGGGGGCAGTGTTGTACAGTAAGCTAAGCGCCAGCTTAACTTTGAACCAGAGCAGATGAGGAGACCAACTCCACCAACTCCTGGCTGAGACCTGGAGAAATTTGCTTAACCTCCTTGAGTCTGAAACTCAGTCATCTGAAATCCCTTTCTGAAAGGTCTGTTGTGCCTGGCAGAAAGCCTCATACATAGTGTGCACTTTTATATTGCTTCCACACTTTTATATTCACTCGGGTTCCTTGATTCCCATGGCAACCCAGCTGTCTTATATCACCACCTCATCTCTTTATTATGGAAACTACAATCCAATCTTCTTCACTTTTCTCTCTTGCCTCAGATTCATTCTTCACACCATGTTTAGAGTTACTATCATGAACCTCTATCCCTCCAGCACAAAATTCTTTTACATTAATTTGTGGTAACCAAACTTATGGCAACAAATTCCTTAGCTATTAATTATCAGGCATGGAAGGAAGATCGCGCCATAAGGATTTTAGCCTGGGGTTCTGGCAGATGCACTAGGGTCCATTAACCTAAGGGTGGAGCTGCCTGATGCCCTTTCACCCTTACCCTCTGGGCCATCCAAGCACAGATATGCACAGAGAATGTGAAGCAAAGCAAAGAGATGAGGTAGGTTGGTCCTCATGAGGACAGCCATGAGGCTGTTTAACATTATTGCATAAGCCTGAATGGCCTGGATGCTTATATTCTATCATTTTAGTGCAGGGAAAGGCTAAGCAAACTAAATACACACACACACACCCCTTCACAAAGCAAACAAGGTTGAACATCATGGAAGATGTCTGTCGCAGCCTTTAGCTTGGGTTTATTTCCTTTTAGGGTTTTCAATGCTCAGTACTGTTCATGCAGTAAAGGGCATATGGAAAAATGCTTCCTGATACATGAGAAGATGGCTTAGGTCAGATTGTTACCTTCTGACCGTCCTAAAATCAGAGAATGTGTGAACTCTTCTCAGTGTGCACCTTAGACTATTTCTCTATTTTTTAACTTCTAATGATTAGTGCATCTTAGATTCTGTCCCCCGCCCTCCCCGAGACTTTCTCGTTCCCTCTTTGTAGGGTTCATAGCTAGTGTTATGTCTTAAATGATATGCTGATGACTTTCCTATCTGTTTTTCAAGCCCCCACCTTTCTCCACATTTGCATATTCCATTTGGATAACCAACAGAGATTGCAAATGGGTCACACAGCACTCCTTATGTTCTTTACCTCAAACTGGCTATTCCCATGTCTTCTACATCTCAGGCCAAAATTCTGGTAGTCACCTCTGACTCCTCATGTTCCCTTGCATCTACCTCCAACCTATGTACAATTCTGATCCCTTCTATGTCCAGAATATTTCCCGACTCAGATGAGGCTTTATCTTTATCTCTACTTGTTTCCTCTATTTTCTCTTCATTTCTCACCTGGACCTGAAATTGTCCCCTCCCTGACTCGTCTGCTTCTGCTCATGCCAGTCTAGTATTCATTTCCCACACAGCAGCCAGAGAAGTCTTTTTATTTCCCAAAGTACGACCTTCCATTGGATTCTCCTAATAGGAAGAGTAAACCTACTTTGCTTATCAGGGCTTCACGCAGTCTACATAGCAAGCGAGGCCCTCTACATCTTGCCAGACTTACTTGTTACCATTTTCTTCCTTGATAACTGTACACCTTTGGCCTCTCCTCTCCTTCTTGAACATTCCATTCTCTTTCTGATCTCATGTGATGCCTCTCTTTTTGCAATACTCTTCCTCAGCACTTGACTATGGCTGTACCCTTGTTTTCATTCAGCTATTGCCCCAATGTCACCTCCTAATTGAAATTTCTTTTGCCAAATCCACACTCTTTACAAAACCATCCCTCTCGACCATATGACCATATTATAATTTTACTATAAACATTCACTTCCAGCCTAAGTCTTTTTATTTACTTATGAATTGCTTGGTTATTTTGTCCTGGCCACTAGAATCTGTGCTGTATGTTGGTGCCTAGAACAGAGTGTGGCCTGCAGGAGGGTCTTGGTAAACACGTGTTTAATGAAAAGCGCCTCTGAACAGGGCCATGATGACTCATTCAGTAAACCACCCAGTTCACACATGGCCAAACAGCCTTATTCGTCCCCACAAAGTTTTTGGGCTCCATTCCAGTGGCACTGCTCCTTCCTGTCCCTAACACGTCTCTGTAAGCTTTTTTTATTCTCCATGACAACTCTCTCATAACATGCTGTTCTTAGGAAACAGAAAGATAGCATCAGAGCAGCTTATTTTTCCTATGCATGAGAGGAATTTTTAGAGCTTTAAAATGTTATGTACAAATTTTATAGGGAAATGAGAGATGGATAACCCAAGCTTTTAGGTTTAGGTTGATGATGGCTCCCAGGGTCGCAATATTTTGCAGCATTACTAGTATAAAAGTACTTATCATGCTTCCTTTTTCTGGGACCCACCATCCCCACGTCTTGCTGCTTTTTTATGTGGGCTGTTTTTTTAGCAAGAATTTCCTTTTGTCTTTTGAAAGTAAATGTGTTAATCATACATGCTTTTCAGAATGGATACAGCTGTCTTCTGAATTGATTGTCTTTGTGTTAATATTTCATTGTTATTAAAAGTGCTCATTCATTTTCTAATCCTTAAATCAGTGATTTCTTTGGGACAACTTAAGCAAATGTAAATATTTAGAACCTTTTTTAACTTTTTTGGCACTGTTTCCATTTAATGTCAAAGGAGTGCATGTAATGAATGACATTATATTCTCTTTATAAACTGGGTTTGAAAGTGTGTGTGTTTTTTTCAGGGGCTTTTTTTTTTTAAAAATCTAACTTAATTGTTCTACTGATCTTCACTGTGGGGTTTCTTTGTTTCTTTTCTGTTTTGTTTTTTGAATGTTTTGATTTTTGGTGATGTCTCATGGATATGTACTTTTATACTAAAAGTCAGTGAAATCCAATAAACTTATTTTTCTTTTGAATTTATTGTTTTTGAAAAAAATATGTTGAAGTTTTTGTACCACACCTAAAATTGGAAGTAAGCTGTACATGCCTGTTAAATCTGAAACAGAAGAGGGGAGAGAAAAGCAGGAAAAAATATGGTGCTAAGCATATGGTTTCAAAAAAACTCTGCACAAGTATATAAGTCTGTTGGAATTTGTTAAATTCCACAGTTTATAGTTTAAAGTATCTAAATGTAGAGAAGCATCCTCTTCATTTCCTACTAATTTTGCTTCTTTTTATTTTCACCATAATCCCTGCCATTGCAAATTGGCAAGAGAAATGGAAAGAAAAAGAAAACACAATGTTAATTATTACTAAAATTACAGTTAATGATTTGGAAGCTGTTGGGATTTTATCTAATGTATGCACTAAATAATAAGAATTCTCAGTTTTTCATTCAACTGTGAATTGCTTACGGGCTCTGTGGTGAGCTCAGGACTCATTGGAAAACCAATTGCAAACCCTGCTCTCAAGAAGCTTTTAAATTCATGGGGACCCAGATAATAAATAGACAATGTCGATGAAATTTAACCATTATAGGGTGCTATTTGAACATATAGTGTAAGGGTGGGGTGGTGGTCAAAGTTGGTTTCTTGGAGGAAGAGGCATGAATCTGAGAACTGATGGATGAGTGAGATTTAACTTGGGGAGCAATGTTGGGAGAAGGGCAACATGAGCAGGTGCAGGCAGAAGGAACCCTGCATGCAAACACTCAAAGGGAAGGGGAAGGATGGCCTGTGTGAGGAAGCGGATGTAGAAGTATGTGGCTGGAGAATGGAAGTTGAGGGAGGCTGGCAAGGAATGGGGTGGATTTGCAGAAGTTAAACAGGTTACCAAATGCTGAAAGGTCTTGGAGCTCAGGCGGGAACCCATCTACCTGAGAACAGTGAGGACTTGCCAAGGGTTTTTAAGCAGGGAGTGGCACGGGGGTTTTATAAGTCCCTCTGTTGATGAATGGGAAATGGGTTATAGTTAGGCAAAAGCCAAACAGATGCTGAGTGCCCTTACCTTTTCACTTCTCCATCTTGTCACTTGAAGTCAGGGGACCTGGAAATATGATGCAGAAGACAATAAACAGAGTTTCACACACTTATTCCCGACAAGATCCTCTGCTACACATTCCCACTGGGCAGTGTGGTGTAATGGTTAAAGTACAGACCAAGAGTCAGACTGCCTAGGACCAAATCCTACTGGGTTTCTATGGACAAATGGCTTTATCTCTGTGCTTCAGTTTATTCATCTGTAAAATGAGGAATATAATAGTACCTAATTCATAAAGTCCTAGGACTGCCAAGTCAAGCTGTGGTAGATTGCATTATATACCCCAACAAAAATCATTGAGTTCTTAATGCATATTCCTTTGGGTTAAAATCTATTTGTAAATAGGCCTTTAGAACATGTCACCTTTTGAACTGAATCAGGTTGTCTTAATCCGTATTACTGGAGGTCTTATAAAGAAAAGAAAGCAGAACCCAGTCATTCAGTGAAGGCTACACAGGAGTAAGAAGCTGGAAGTGAGCAGAAACCCCAGCTGAGCAGACACCAAGAGAAAGAGAGGTCGCCATGTGACAGGAGGAAAAGATGCAAGCCAGGGAGCCCCAAGGATTGTGGCAAATCAGCGCCACAGTGCTACAGACTCCAGGAGAAGGCACAGCATTGCTGACCCCTTTATGTTGACTTCTAGCCCCAAAACCATGAAACAATAAATGCTGGTTTTTCAGCTGACCAGTGTGCAGTGTTTGCCATAGCAGCCTGGCAAACTAAGACACATGCCACACTTTGCACAACATGAAGTGTTTCATTTATGTCGTATCCTATGTAAGTGTGAGTTGTTATAAGGCTTAAAGGAGTTAATATAGGTAACGGGCTTAGAACACAGGATGACCTTGAGCAAGTGCTACTGTCAAGTGCCAGAGCTAGATATTATTATTACTAATACTGGGCCCTATTCCACATAACTTTTATGACCTCTGCTTTCTCCCTCTCCTTTATAAGCCAGGTCATAGCCACAGACACACCCCTAATATTCACAGGCCTTGGGGCAAGAGTTACAAATAGAGATCTCATCTCCCTTCTCTTCCCACACCAGGTGTCCTCTTGTCTTCAGTGGACATATCTGTGGACAAGCTAGCCCACCCATCTAAGCCAAGCTCCATCTGCAGAACCCCAGGCTCTGAGAGTAGACACCCCTTAGCTACACCCCCAAGCTGAGGTGTACATATACCTGTGATTGGAAGGAAGTGCTCCAGGAAAGTGTCCCACACAGGCCTGGAGGGGGACATGAGGCTCCTAGTGCTCAGGCTTTCAGGTATCTGGGGCTCCAGAAAGTGCTTTAGAGGGAGGGAATGAGTTCGGAAGGTGTGTCCACACTTCCATGGCCTCATAGATTCCTTGGGTACAGCAGGATGAGGGACAGAGTGGGGCCCTCTAATGCATGGGGGCCCATTGGAGAGGCCTCCATTGCCGGGTATAAGGCACCCTTCTAATTCCTTTTTCAAGCCTGCTACCTTCCATATAGGAAACAGAGACATACTTAAATCTTATCATCACATAGGGTGGCAGAGAAGACACCCAGGAGGTTGGAGGGAACTTTCTTTTAACCAGGGACCACCTTCCTCACCTCTGTGAAGGCTGTGAATGCTGCTGTAGCTCTATTCCACCAGGTATCCAGAGACAGGATGAGGTTTATGAAGAATATAATCTCTTACTTTCACATACTTATCTGGGTTATATAAAACTCCACTGGGGTGTGTACAAATAGGTCTTGCACAGAAGAAACAGAAGACCCACGGGCTTTTGAAAGACCAACCTCAGTTTAAATCTCAGTTCTGCTACTTATCAGCTGTTGAGGCTTTGGGAAAATTAATCTTCCTGAATTTCAGTTTCTTCATCTGTGAAAGGTGGATATAATACCTAATTCTCATTGTTTGTAAGCTGTACATCAACCATGAATCTCAGGCATCTAACACATTGTAAGGAGGTCATGAAAATTTGATTTTTGCCTCCTTCCACATTTTTGTCTTGCCAGTAAAATAAAAAAGACTTTGGGAACCCACATTATTTAACCCAGAATGAAAACTCATCATGCTTAGCCCACTGGACCACAGATCCTATGTCTGCTCTAGTCAAATTTGCTCAGAGTTCCTTAAATATCCTTGTTACTGCCTGTCATCCATGCCCTTCATTCAGCCATGCTTGCATCCTTCCAAACAGTTACCCCCACTTCATCTTCACCTCTGCTTCTTGCATGGTGAAAGAACCCCCTTTTTTCAGTTACAAGGTTCTCAGGCAATATGTTGAGAATGGCATAAAGGAAACAGAAAGAAACAGACTTCTTGATTTTAACTCAATTAGAAGCTGCTCAAACTCTGGACATCTTGTTATATGCAATAACAAACCTTTTCCTGTTAAATCAGCTTGATTGCACACGGGGGTGTCCTAACATTTGATCATGCTGTTCTCTCGCATTGAAACACCCTCTGCTCCTTTCCTAGTAGCTGAAGCCCAGAAAATATTTTGTCCTGGTTTTGTTTTGTTTCTGGTTCTCCCTTACCCACAGCTGCCAGGCCAAGCATCATTTCATGAATTAATTTAGCTCCATGTCTAGGCTTAATTGGGGCAATGTTTCTACGTCTTCTCTGAGATTGTTGGTGAAAAGCCCATTTCCCCTGCTAATCTGTAAGGGCTCAATAACAGACTGAGCCTTGTTCATCTTTGTGCCAGTGAGACTTAGCATAGAGTCTGGCTTAGGGGACAGTCCCATTCACCACCTGCAAAACAGAGCTGAACCAAAGCCAGTTAGATGCATGCCATTTTAAGCTGATTAATCTGGAAAGAGCATGGCTTCTCTTTTACCAAAGAGCAAAATCAAAGCATAAATCAAAGTAAACTGCTGGGGCTTTGGACACCAATGTTGGTAGAAATCTCAATGCTTTCCATAATCCCTGACAAGGCAACAGAGACTTAGGAATTCCAGGAACCCTTAGGGAATTGTGGTTTAGCTGTAACTCCTCTGAAAATAGGACTGATTACAAGAGATCGAGGATCTAGTTAAGCAACATTTTGCTGAAATGATGATTGGTGAATAGTAAGATTTTAAATGTTTAAAAATAATTCCATTTTTATTTTCCCAACAATTTAATAAACATTTGATATTCTTCACTTACTCAGCCCCTCTTCTAAGTTCCAAGGTAACCTAGAATAAAAGATGGGGAATTGGAAATTTATCAAGCAGAAAATGTAATTAAAATGTGTTTGCCACAATGGAGGTATGTACAAGTTAAAAATGGAAGCAGAGAGGAAAAAATGCTGAAGTCAGAGCCTTTAAACTATAAACGAATGTGATAAGAAAAGAATGCATTTTCTTTTGTGCATTTGATATTACCTTTAGGAAGACTGCTGATGAGGACAGTGATGTCATGGTAATGGAAACGTAGCCAAAACAAAGCTCTCCCTAGTGCCAGTGCACCCAAAAGTAAGAGCAACCCTAAAGACCTTGAGCAGTGCCCACATTACACCTCACGCCCAAGAATGTGTTGACACAACCCAAGAGATACATTTCCTCCCAAACAATACAAAGGGTTCCCATACTACTCAAAATTAGAATGTAAAAAACTCGCAATTTCATTATCCTTTTAGAAATGATTTCCGTGTTCTTTTTGCTGCGGGTCCACCTTCCCTTTTCTCCTCCTAATAACTTAAGCATGGGGTACTCAGGACAGTGCTCTGCATTCATATGACCTTCTGCTGTTCAGTGTTTCTGCCTCAGCAAGAAATTCAGGAAGCACTTAGCATACTGCGTACATGTAATAATTCTGGGAAATATGCTCTTGATCCATTTCCTTTAAAGCTCCTTTTTTTCCTGGTCTCTTGTATATTCCCTCCAACACATCAGAAGTCTGAATCAGAGTATGAAACTGGCAATCTAGCATGTAGGTGTTAGGAACATACTTTGTTTTGTACTTTCCAATTAATTTTTTTTTTAATGCAAGTGAAGCCCCAAAGTTAGGGATTTGCAAAACTGGTTTTGTTATAGCCTCAGTTGTCTCCATTCTCTGAGGTGTGTGCAGATGTCTCAAATTTTTATTTTGTTATTTTTATTATTATTATTACTGGAATGATGAAAATGCTCTAAAAATGATTGAAGTGATAAATGCACGACGATGTGATTGTTCCAAATACCATTGATTGTACCTGTTGAATGGATTTATGCTTTATTAGTATGTAAGAAAAAATTTGTTAAAAATAACACTTATGGAGAGGATGCCACATGGCACTTTAGGGGAAATGTCAAACCACCAAAAAATATAAAAATAAAAATTAAAAACACAATAGCATGTACAAAATCTGGTGAGTTTGGGAATTAATGTAACATTTTTATTCCTGTAGACTTCAAAATAAAGAAGATATTTAAGATTAAAGTATAAATACAATTCTCTTTTGATTTAATCAAAGTAATCTTCAGATCAGTCTATCACAGGGTGTATTTGGCACTATAAAGACTTTTATTCTGATTTTAGATCATTAAGTATGGATGTGATAAAACAGTTCCGACCATCTCCATATCAAATAGTGAGCATATTTGTATATTACCCTCAAGCAGCTATTAGTGAAAACTCACCCCAAACAAATATTCCTAATAATCTGTAAACATTTAATGAATGTCTCTGTGTACTGGGTCCTGTACTAGTTACAGATAAATTTGTTACATTCAGCTGTCACCATGTATGTACCACCCAAATCTCATTCTAATAACTTTCATGGCAACAAAAAGCAATTGCCCAACCAAAAGATTTCAAGTAGTATTTGATACAGAATTCTATTTCTCCAACCAATTTGGATTAGTCCTTTGGAATCTGCTGTGTACCACAATATGATTTACCTTGGTATAACTAGCACTCAGTTATTTATAAGTTTTGGTTGGAAGCAGTAAGACTCCAAAAGCATATTCATTTCACTTTCAATATTTGATGACTCTCTCTATTTTGCTGTCAGGGAAAATCAAATAATAAGGCTTTGTGTGGATGTGTTCAAGACAGAGAAGAATTGGTTGTTTCCCTCACACCAGTTTCTTTCTTTCTTTCTCTCTTTCTTTCTTTCTTTCTTTCTTTCTTTCTTTCTTTCTTTCTTTCTTTCTTTCTTTCTTTCTCTCTCTCTCTCTCTCTCTCTTTCTTTCTTTCTTTCTTTCTTTTTTTATATATATATATTTTTAAAGGTGCTTAGCTTACCTAATTATTACTCAGAAATTACAGGGATTCCCATGTTCCCCACCTCCCACACCTCCCACACCTCCCACAACATCCCACACCAACATCCTTCATCAGTGTGGGACATCACCCGCAATGGATATACACATCCTGGGGCTTTGCCACCAGGCATAGACCGCATTTCACATCATAGACCACCCTCTCTCCCACACAGTTCTGCGTGGTACATGCTGATGTAAAATGGCTTACATCTGTTGCCACAATGCCACTCATGACAACCCCCAAGTCCCAAAAAAGCACCAGTTTCTATTCTAATTATTTCAGTTGTCCTTACACAGCAGCTCTATGGATAGGTACTGTGGCAGTTTGATATTTTTTATGAATTCCAAAAATAGATATTGGATTATGTTTGTAAACTGGTCTGTACTTGAGCCTGATTAAATTATGATTAGGGCTTTGATTGGGCCACGGTAGGAGGACTTTGCGTTCTGGACTCACAGAGAAAACTACATGGCAGAGAAGGGAGTTGGAGTTTCAATTCTGGAACCCGGGAAGTAAGCACACAGGGCAGCAGAGCAGCTGAGCCCTGAGAGAATCAAGCCCAGGGAAGAGAGGAAACCAGGAAGCCTGAACTCTTGGTAGACATTGGCAGCCATCTTGCTCCAACATGTGACAACAGACTTTGGTGAGGGAAGTAACATACTTTATGGCCTGGTAACTGTAAGCTGCTACCCCACATAAATACCTTTTATAAAAGCCAACAGATTCCTGGTATTTTGCATCAGCACTCCTTTGGCTGACTAATACAAGTACTATTATACTTCTTTTTCTATTTCGTTTTGTTGTACAGATGAGGAGAATATGGCTTAGTAAGGGTTAGTATTCTGTCCAAGTTTGCAAGGCTAGTAAATGATGAAGCCAAGATTTGAAATTAGGCTGTCTGACTCCAGAGCCCACAAATAAAATGTAAATGTGAATGTGACTAATGCCACTCATATACTCTAGTCAGGCAGAAGAGCTTGGGAAGGGAAAAGACTGCATTGCTTGTACCTCCTATATTTCAGACACAGGCATTATCATTTCCAACCTTCGCCTCAGCATCTGAGAAGGGATTCCATTTCATCAGGCTACTCTAGAGCACATGAACTGTGTCAAATATGCACTGAATCCTGGGGCCACAAAGGTGAATAAGTCCCCTCCTCTTCCCAGTTCTCACCATCACCCCATGGGTGAGAGGTAGACTTATAAGGAGGTAGTTATACCCATTGAGGAAACCAGCCCATGCAGTTGGCACATCTTGCCCAAGACCAGGAACTTGTCCTCTGCTTCCCTTGAGCCCCCCAACTCTCCTCTTTTCTACAGAATAGGACAGTGAGCTGTCAGGAATGGTCCTCCTGTAAATGACATACTTGTTCTCTATTTAATTTGCAAACTTCAACATATCCCCTAGCCTTCCTTTTCCAGTTCCCTTATCTGTTAAGCAGAAATTATCACATGACCCAGAGTCCCAGGGCCGAGGTATGAAATGGTTAGCTAATATTCGTGAGTGTTCTGGAAATGTTAAAGACTGAGGGTTTTTAAGGCTGTATGGTGGTATAATAAAAAGACATAAAACCAGAAAGCAGAACGGATCATTCTTTGGAGCCCTTGCATAAATGGTTGGAGCCAAAAGGAAAAAAAAAATACACAAAATAAAGAGAGTAAAATGTAGGTGAGAAGAAGAAATTATAAGACTCGCTCTGGAGTGAGTGAGGAGACACTTTGGAGGTGTTAGTCCAGAGGGAAAGAGAGAGATGAAGAGGAAAGGCAGGGTCTTTAAGAGGATGGAGCCCCTGGGACCAGCACTGGATGCCCCTGATTAAATGCCTCAAGTATTGAATTCAGCAAACATCCTCAAGCCACAAACCAATCCAAATCTTCTTCATACCTCTGGAAATATTGCACGAGTTCCCTAATTCCTAGTTTGCCTGTGTCTTTCTGTCTCTGTCTCTACACACACACACACACACACACACACACACACATGCACATCATATTTTCCCCAACAATCCTACACATGGAATCAAGAAAGCTCGAGGTGAAAGGAGAAATTGAAGACACCACTTACAATCCTATATTTGGCTATTTGGGAAACAACAGTGCAAGTGTTTTTGCATGTCCTCCCTGGCATCCCTCTCTGCAGCTTCTCCAACATTCTATACTCATTAACAAATACTTTTAGTGGAATCTATCAAATGCAACACAAAGCAAACAAACCAAATACATACTCACTGGAGAGTAATACAAAGAGAAGACATTCTTTTTAAAAGGAAAAGAAATCGAGAAAAAAAGACTCCAGAGGAAGTGACAAATATTGAAATATGCAAAGAAGATTCAACACTGATAGCAGGATTGCCTAAAGAAGACATTAAAGCAAGGGTTATGCAACAAATATTAATAAAATATCATTTAATAAAAAATTGAAATCACATATTTCAAAAGAATGTTTTGTATATGAGAATATCAGTCAAAAACAACTGACACCAAGATATACATTCTAGTAAAATTAAGGAATTTAAAGAAAAAGAAAGGAAAAATAGGAGGGCATCTAGGCACATCAACCAAACAACCGTGGGGCAAATAAGGGGAAATTAGATTAACATCAGTGTTTTACAACAATGCTTCATGTCAGAAGAAAATGGAGTTACATACTTAAGGTATTCAAGAAAAGAAAATGTGAGCCAGTAATTTTGTGTTTAGCAAAATTGACCTTCAAATATAAAGGACACATGTATCCTTTAAAAACGGTCGATAAGAGAATAAATTTCAGAAAACCAAAAAGATAGGAGCAAGATTGGCAAAAGACTTGGAAGGAATCGTTACTCATATATAGACTTCAAGAAGCAAAAGTAAATGAGAGAACAAAGGAAGAGAGCATAGTATGTTATAATGGCTGCAAATCTATTAATACACATAAAATGCAATCAATTAAAAATGGGGGGAGTTGATGGGAATGCAAAATTATACAGTCACTTTAGAAAACTAGCTGGCAGTTAAGAAATATACTTATCCTGCTACTCTGTTCCTAAGCCCTGTTCCACACAATTGAAAATATTTGTTCACACAAATGCTTGTTTGCAGAGGTTCTTTACAATATTATTCATAGTAGCCAAATAAATGAAACAACCTAAATGTGTATTGACTAGTGAATAGATAAAAGGAAAATGTAGTAGGTCTCAAAAAACAGAATACAAATCTGCAACAAAAATGAATGGCATATCCTGATAAATTGAAGGACATGGAGGAAGCTAAAACAAATCCCATCATTCTCAGGGAAAGAAGCAAACACAAATAGCTCCATGCTGTATACTATGCCATGTATATGAATTCTAGAAACAGCAAAATGATCATGATAAAAGGACGTTAGCTGTTGCTTGGGGCTGGGCCTGTGCTGGGATTGCTACTAAGGGGCATGAGGGGATTTACTGGATGGCTGAAATGCTCTAAACTTTATTTAATGAAGGTTGCATGCTGTAAACCTGTACAAAACTCATCAAACTGTATCTTTAAAATGGGTACAATTATATGGATTGTAGCATTAATAAAGCTACAAACAATGGGGAAGGGATCTGGAGAACAAATGCAAAAACAAAACAAAGCTGATTTGGGCATTCGTAACCAGTACTGGTGGTATTACCATGATTATTCTGAGACTGTGCTGTGTGGAAAATGGGCTGAAACAAATGAGTAAGTGTAGGCTTTTCTAGCCTAGCATTCCCCTGTAACCTGCAGGCAAGACTTCTCCGTGTGGAAGAAAAGAGATGCATATTATTACAGAAATGGTTAAGTAAAACCTGCAATCCCGATTTTGACATGTGAATATCATTTTAAGCTGACACTTTGATAATTCACTAAGTTATTGATGTTTAGCATGTAGCTTATGGCATCTATGTTTTATTTGACAAGTCAAGGGTTGGAAAATGATAAGAAAACAAAAGTATAGGTCTATTCGCTTGAAACAAGTGACCCTCAATCTGCTCTATATTTAAAATGGGTATCATGATATTCACCTTAAAACTCTTATGATTACCATATAAATAACTGTCTTATGTCCAAGTACCATGTAAGGTGGAGCAGCCTTCAAATGTGATGTTAATGATGGTGGTGAAGATGATGATGATGATGAGTCACTGTGTATTTTTATATTTTCCTCTAGTAGATAAGGTGACAGTCATGAATTTGATCTAAAGCACCCAAAGACAACAATTACATATCAGTAATAATAAGTTCTCATATGATTTTTGTCATTTAGGTCTTACATTGCAAAACTGGAACAATTCCCCAAATGTCCTTTGCAGTATTTGCAGATTGGCCAAGTTAAACCAATAAGAACAACAAAAACAGCCGCATTAAACGTCTAAACTTTAGATATTTTCCAGGGGGCTCGGCTGTGTTTGGAGAGTCTCTGAAGATCCGAGCAGGGGTTTTTCCCCTTTGCTGAGTGTCCTTCTTCTTCTTTTGGTAAGCATGTGCTCCATCTCATTGCCACCCCCTGGCATTGTCTGTGTGCTTGCAGTTGCTTGGTATTTTTAGTCAGCCAATCTGCAATCTCTCAACAGCCTCCATCCCTAAACTCCCAAACACACACCACCTAGACTCACAGAACCACATTAAGGAAAAGAAAAATAAGTATTTTCTATTATTTTCCTCTAAAGCATAAACAGCAGTAAAGCCCTTGTGGAAGGATTTTAATAATCTTTTGTAGCATCCTTATATTCATCATTTGATCTAGAAATCGATTTTAGAGTGAAAAAGCAGATAGCAGTCCTATTTAAGACTAGTGAAAGCTATGGCTCAGAAATGTGTAGATTTGTGTTGCCAGATACTTACCAGGAGCAGAACCAGGAGTGAGAAGGCTGTCCTTATTCTTCTGGTGGGGAGGGGACAGCTGAGGTCTTTCAGGAAACAGCAGATGCAGGTCTCTCAGTGTGTGCTCAGGGGAGGCAGGCCACCTCACTCAGGCACAATACTCTGGGAGGGACCGACCCATCATGGGAGGACGGGAAACTCTGAAGCTGAGACCAGGTTCACGACTCCTGAGCTGGCGAAACCGGTCTGGGCTTGGAGGCCCAAGGAGACAGTCACCAATGACCAGTGTCAAGCCGTCTGGGACCTCATACAGCCTGGCTTCTTTTACTCTGAGCCCTTCCTGGTTGTTGGTTTGGGGGATGAAGTGTCACGGGGGTGCAGTAGCGAGAGGGCACGCTGGAGTCCACCCTGAGGAAGCAAACGGAGGTGCTGAAAGATCCCTGCAGGAGGCAGCACAAGCGCCAACGGAGCTGCTGTCGGCACAGGTCAAGGCCACCACCTCCCCTAACACAGACACGTTCCAGTGGAGGGAATTCTCCTTCTCTGACTCCATCTCCCAGGCACCTCTTAAGAGACTGGTGAGCTAAATAAAGGGGAAAGCTCACACTCCTGCTAGCGGAAAGTCCGTGCCCAGGGAATTGAGGTGGGAGATCATTACATAATTGTGACTTATGTTTCATCAACTGTGCATGAAACGCAGGCATATCAGCCAGGTCTGAAAGATTGTTGTTTTCACTCCCTTTTATAACTGCTTGAGTCCAACATCATATCTTATATAACTTCAGCAAAACTTATTCATGGAAAAGTGACTTCATTTTGTGGTATTCTTTGGATATTTGAGGAGAAAGATTGGGCAGGGATAGAAAGGGAATGAGGAAAAGGCAGAGGGACAGGAAAGTAGCAGAGCAGTTTAGAAGAAACAACGCTGAGCCAGCATCAGCACATGAGATGTCCCAGGGTGACGGATGGCTTTGTGCAGGTGGTGTCTAAACACCTAGCCGCAGTCCCCTCACCTACAAAATGAAAACGTTGAGCTGAAAGATCTCTTGCAGAGGCACCACTGTTTATCTCAAAAGGCTAGTGTTTTCTTACGTGCTGCTGGATATTAGGGTGATCTTAAACCCTTACGTTTGTGTGCCTCTGTGCCCGTGTTATGTCTGTGTCTTTAATATTTCCTTCTTAGTTTCTCCATCCTAACTGGTTAGACCGGTCTCCAGGACAGAGGAGCATTCTAAAGTTCTATATGCCTATATGGTGCTAAACGTTACAAAACTCACTTGGCTACTAAAAACATAATATTTCTCCCTCGTCTATGCTTCTACGCACACCTTGGCCAACCTCTTACTCTCATTCAAGTCTCTTTTACTCCACGATTTTTGTTGCATGTGACCGAGACACTGAGGTTTAGTGTTCACGTTCCCATAAGCTCACTCCCAAGACTGATGAATCTGGTATTCCAGAGAAATGTTGACAGCAGCAAAGAATTGTCCTATAGGCGTGCTCATTTTTTGCAGATTACCTACTGCTTCCCAGCACAGCATTTCTCGCACAGTCTCCGCACTAGATCAAGCACCAGGTCCTGCTGATTCTCTCACCTAAACACCTCTGATAGCTGTCTCCCTCATGGCCTGGTGTTGATGCCAGCCTTCAATCTTTCTGCCTGAAAACGAGTAAAGACCCTAAACCCTTCTCAGTCATTTATCTTGGTACCCTCCATACTGTTTCTAGAGTGATTATTTTAATTCTAAAATGAAAATTTGATTCTGCACAAATCCTTTGCTTAAAATATTTCAATAATTCCCAATTGCCTGTATGACACACTCCAAATATCTGTTAATATCTGCAAATTCTAGGTTAATAATAATAATATTAATGGCTAACAGATAGTAAAAGCTAACTATGTGCCAGGCAGTCTTCTGAATGGCTTGCATGCATTAGCTCACAACAAAACCAGAGGATGAATTCCGAGGAAACTCAGGCACAGAAAGGTCAATTCCCTAAGGTCACACAGCACATAAGGGGCTGTGGTTCCAGCCCAGGCAGTTTGGCTCCAGAACCTGTGCTCCTGACTCTAATTCTTCACCTCTCTATCTGCATGAGCTGACCTCCACCTCCCTCTCCAACCTCACGGTCTTAAGCTCCGGCCACATGGCAGGCAGTGTTTTTGCAATATAAAACACCTATTTTTTTTGTAATAATGAACTTTATTTTTAGAGAAATTTTAGATTTACAGAAAAATTACACTGAAAGTATAGGGAATTCCCATATAACCCTCCCCCACATACACATGCACAGTTCCCCCTATCATTAACATCTTCCATTAGTGTGGTACGTTTGTTACAATTGATGAGCCAATATTGTAGCATTGCTACCAACCAAAGTCTATAGTTTACATTATCGTTTACACTTTGTGCTGTACAGTTTTATAGGCTTTGACAATTGTATATAATGTCATGTGTCTGGCTTTGCAGTATCATAAAGAACATTTTCACTGCCCTAAAAATGCCGGTTCCACCTATTCATCCCTTCCCCTCCCTTCTTCGTTTTCAAATATATTTTTATTATAGAAGTTGTGAACTTAAAAAAACAGTCATGCACATGTGTGGAATTCCCATACAACACCCCTTCACCAACACACTGCATGTTGTAGACCATTTGTTACAGATTATAAGATAATATCATCAGACTATTACCACTAACTATGGTCCATAGCATACATTCGGCATATTTTTTCCATACCCCTCTATTATTGGCACATTACATCTTTAGCATTGATGTAAGAATATTACAATATTGTTGTTAACTTAGTCCACAGGTTATTTTTATTGTATTTTCCCATGCTTCTCCACAATCCCACCTCCCTGCAATAGTGATGTACATCTCTTCTACTTCACAGAGTCACATTCTTGTATTTGTACTATTAACCACAATTTTCATTCACCTCTGGGTTCACTAAAACACCTTACTTTTTATATCAAGTTTTACATACCTTATTCCCCATTTCTAAAATACCTCTCTTGATCTTCAACTGGCGATCTCTTTTATATCCTCCAAATCCCAGGGCTTGTCAATATCTCCAGAAAGCTTTCCCTGATTCTATACACAATCTTTGTTAGATAATTTTCACTATTACTCTCAGACTGCATTGTGGAAACCTCCATCTTTGCATTTATCACCTTCTATTTTAAATCTTGCTTGTGGTGTGTATATTTATACATTATTTGATTTAGGTTTGAAAATATTTTGCTGAGATTTTTTTTTTTTTTTTTTTTTTTTGTATCTCTGTTCTTAGAAAATTTTGGTCTGTAGTTTTCCTTTCTTACAATGTGTTTATCTGGTTTTGGTAGTAGGGAAATGCAGGCCTCCTAGAATGAATAGGAAGTGTTCCTTCTACTTGTATTTTCTGGAAGAAATTGTGAAGAATTAGTATCATTTTTTTCCTTAAATGTTTGGTAGAATCAATAGTGAAACCATGTGGGCCTGTTGCTTTCTTTTTTGGAAGGTTCTTAATTATTGATTCAATCTATTAAGGTCTATGCATATTATTTATTTCCCCTTGTGTTAATTTTGATAGTTTGTGACTTTCAAGGCATTGTTCCATTTCATCGAAGTTATCAAATTTGTGGACATAGAGTTGTTCATAGTATTCATTCATTAGCCTTCTAATGTCCATTAGATCAATGGTGATAAATCCTCTTTCATCTCTTTCTTTTCTGATATTGCTAATTAATCTCTTCTATCTTTTTTTTTTTTTTTTTT
>JAQZBX010019207.1:0-33990 GCA_029593785.1 Cabassous unicinctus
GATGTGTGGGGTGTTTTTGGGGGTGTGGGTGGTGGGGAGCATGGGAATCCCTGTAGTTTCTGAGTAATATTTGGGTAATCTAGGCACCTTTATAAAATGTATATATATATATAATAACATTTATGTAAACAAATGCACATATATGCATATGTATTTATATATCATTTTACAAATAAAAAAAATTAAAAAAAAACAAAAAACCTGTCAGTTGATCCTCTAGGCCTGTACAAGGGGCCTACTTACAAGATGTCAGTGCTTGAAAATCCTTTATAGGATTTCCCTGTATTATCCAACCATTTTTTAAATGAGTGTGACCTCACAAAGAAGAAGAGTTAATTTAAAACACAGTTGTGTTGATGATTGAAGACCACATTGTTATCTTTGGTAAGTATATTACGTAGTTATTATTTTGGTAAAATGTCAAGGAAAAGATAAACAGAAAAAATGCAAAGGTATAAAGTATGCTTATGAGAATAAATTAGTTATATTCATGCTTGGAAAAGTCACGGTAGGTTCACTGCCATAACAAACAGACTCAAATTTAGTGGCTTAACCATACAAGTTTAGTTTTTGCTCACAGACAGGCCAAGTGGATGTTCCTGGTCCCAAGGATCTTCTGGATATATCTTTTCCAGTGGCAACTGAGGGAACCAGGCTCCTTCCCTCTTGGGTTCTTCTAGTACCTAGGGACTGAGTCCCTCAGAGGACACACTGTAGCTAAGCCAGCAGGTGAGAAAAGAGAAAAAGCATGGAGGATAATGTAGGAGGTTTTGTGGCCAAACAGAAGTAACATACATATGTGTACTTATATTCCTTTGGCCAGAATTTAGTTTGTTGGCTGTATACAACTGCAAGGCAAGCTGGGAAATGTAGTTGCTGTGTGCTCAGGAGAAAAAGGAACCAGTGGTGAAAAGTTAGCCATTTTTTGTCATCAGGCTAGTGCTGTCTTTTCCCTTTCTATGAACTGTCAGGTTAATTTCTTTTTAATAATTGTTTTTAATTTCTTAAAAATCCAGTTCTCTTAAGAAAGTAACTTCCATTTGATAGTAGTCAGGAATTTTAACTTTAAGAGTAATCCTTAGCAGGTGCTAGGCTAGACCAAAAAAGCTGGTTTCGGTGGCAGAGCAAGTGTGGGAATGACTTGGACATAATTTAATGTTTCTAGCACTTAGGTTTATTCTCAAAACAGCAAAGAAGTAGTGCAAAGGATATAAACAAGTTCAGAGGTGGGTAGGTGAATGCTGTTTTCTGTTGCCTCCTTTATCATGGCATAGAGGTCACCCAAGGCTTGGTGGTTCTGGTGGCATTCCTGGAATAAGATTTCTAGGTGTATAAGGACTGTGAGCTCCTGCCTACCCCAAGCCAGGTCAGCTCCCAGAAAAAGCTAATACATCTGTCCATAGCTATAAGTCTGCTACTCAGGGGCTCTGTCACCTTGGAGTAGTGCCCAAGTTCTGACCTTAAACTTTCTTTCTGTGCTAGGACTGATGTAATCTCCCTTACCTGGACCTCAAGAGCAGGCCTAGGAGTTTGTCATTTATTCTTGTGTTGGGTCTTCCCACAGGTGGGATCGGCCACAGCCTATCACAGGTGAGAAGCCATTTTCCTAACTCCAGAGATTACGTTTGGGGATCTAAAATTGCTTTGTTAATGTGGAGAGAACTTCTAAATTACAAGATAAACTCATAGGCTTTGCTGCATCTTTATTCTCCATTAAAGCAATTTTTGCTTTTACCTTTTCCTTTTCTCCAGATCAGTGAACAAGCACCTGCTTTCAATAACGTATGTGCAGAAGCAAATATATATAGAATTCAATATGATTATGCAGCCACATGAAAAATTCTTCAGAGACCATCTGTTTGGCAATATCATCTAATAAACAATTCCCTCCCTTTCTTTCAGGTGTTAAGAATGTCATGCAAATTAGAAAGTGACCTGATTATTTAAGTAAATTTATCAAACAACAACAAAAAAAACTGAAATCACATACCTGGGCAGGTTTTCTTTCAGAACAGAGGAAAATAAATCAGCATAGCAAATAAAAAACAATCACCTGAAGATCTTTGTTACCTTCCTTTTGAGAGATTTATAGGACTGGACCACCTCACCCAGTGTGATAGTTAATTTTATTTGTCAACTTGGCTAGGTTATGGTGTCCAGTTGTTTGGTCAAATATGGAGATATTTCACAAAAAGGATCAGCATCTATATTCAGTTGACTAAGTAAAGGATTTTACCCTCCATTTTGTGTGAGGGTCTCATAAATCAGTTGGCAGTTGGTGGTCTTAGAAGTGAGAACTGAGGATTCTAGCTTTTGAGAGCCTTGAGAGCCAGCCCTCTCTGTGTCTAATTCATCTTTGTATTTCTAGTTCATGATAACTTGCCTAGTAATTGTTAAGTGAATAAATATGAGGAAAAAAATACCGTATTTGGTAAAAGGAAAATGATCAACAAGTTACCAATAGCAAAGGCTTCATAATCTAGTTATACAGATTTCCTTTTTGAAATGTTTTCACTTAGATCTTTCCTTTTAAAAAATAAGGGAAAACTTAAAGAAAGTTGTCTCTAAATCTACGTATGCAAAGCATTCAGCCCCCTTTAGTTAAAACCTAAGGACACTATGAATATAACAGTATTTTAAGTATTCGAAGACAGAAGAACATTCTCTAATAAGTGATATGTTATCTCTCCCAGTAATGGTATAAGTGATGTTGAAAGAACCAACTAAACTCACTTTTCTCCACAGGTTTGACACTTTAGTTGAATTAGAGATTTATAGATTTTCTTTTAATCTGTGTGCTTGGACAATAGCATGAAAATCAGAAAGAGACATTCAACTGGGAAGTTAACATGAACTGTTAGTTCATTTTGGCTTTGTATTTCAGAATAAATTACCAAGAGAGAATTTTCCTCCCTCCCTTCCTCCCTCTCTCTCTTTCTTTCCCTGCCCCCTTCCCTCCTCTCCTTTCCTCTCTCCTGCCCTCCCCTCCTCTCCCTTCCTTCCTTCCTTTCTTTTTGATAGTTCAAGCCGTGTTTTTCTCACAATTTTATTTCCATTCTTGCAGCCATGAAATCATTCATGGACATCAAAGAGCAAGTATAAAGAGCTTTACTGGCTCTTTAATCTGAAGTTTTTATTTCCAACTACTCAATAGTATTATTCCACCTCAAATCTGAATCAAAATTAGGTTAGATGGAGCTGTGTCATGAAATGATGATTTTATTTCAAAAGAGTAGATGATTCTTATTCTATTCTCTGAAAGTTTGAATGCAAAAGGCTTATTCCAGGGTGCACTTTTAATAAGTAGAGATCTGGAAAGATAGCATGTAACATTATAACTGCTTTTGTGCCTATTGTGAGGATTTTGTCACCTATCTAACTTTTAAACATTGAAATAAAAGTGATTACTACTCATCAGTTTACTAGGATTACAGTGACATCTTGTGGCATATCATTTTCCCTTTTAAAACTGTTGCCCAGGTAAATTCTAATACTTTAGTTCTTGCTAATGTCTTTTAGCTTGATTAATATAACATATGTTGATCCCCAAACTCAGAAACTACTAATAGAAATAGAAACCAAATGAAGAAAACACATTCTACTTTGTTTGGTTCAAAGTATCTATTTCTGAGCAATTTAAATTAAAAAATTTTTTTCTTTCAAAAATATTGAGATCTAGCATTTATTTAAAATTTTCCTGCATGGGCATCCTTTTGAAATAGGGAATGCCTTAGAAATTGGCTGCAATTTGACCCATGTAAAGAAGATAAAATTAAAAATTAAAAGTCTTTCTGCTGGGAAGGTGTAGCTCAGTGATTGAGTGACTGCCTCCCATGTATGAGGTTCTGGGTTAAAAAAAAAAAAAAAGTCTGCTGCTAAGGAAGAATTTCATGAACACAATTTTTATGAATTGTTAAGTCCAGCTAACTAAAACAATCTTATTGTAGCAAAGATTTTTATTGAAAGAAAATAATTTTTTCAGAGCAAAATAGAACCTCTGCCATTTAAATCTGATAACTATCAGCCTCTTCAAGGACTCCTGACTCTCATATACAGCATGTAAGGTGAGAATGCTATTAAGCTACATTAACAGATGTAATTTTTATTGCATTTATTGTATGCTGAATTCACTCCAGAGCTGTAAGTTTTTGTTTCTTCAGTTTCTTCTGGGATATCTTTTTCTTCTGTGCGTTCTCCTCTTCTGGTTTAGGAACAATTTGTTCTTTTTCTGTCACGATCATCTCAATGTGTGGCAGGGGAGCTCATGTATGGGTTAATTCGACCGTGAGCTCTGTAAGTACCAGGGCGCATCTTGGGGGCTTTGTTCACCTGGTTGTGCTCAATGACTAGAGAATCTACATCTAAACCCTTAAGTTCAGCATTACTTTCTGCATTTTTAAGCACTTGCAACAAAAATTCAGCACTCTTTTTGGGCCACCAACCCTGTGTTCCAGCCCCACAGTTTGGCCTGGGCACACCCACCAACGCCACCATTGTAATGAGGAAATGGCACACATTGCTTCTGCAAAGTGACATCTTCCAGACACTTGGTGACTTTTCTCATATACAAACCCTTGATGGCCTGGGCAGTTTCTTGGGTGTTCCTAAAGTGAGCAGGAGGATTTGAATCTCTTGATTTGCATGATTTTGTGGGGTTTTCTGAGTCAAGTGAATAACGAACCATTTTCAGAGATCACCTTAAATAGCGGAATTTGAAGCATTCTTTCAAATGAGAAAAGCCTCTACACGACCTTACTCCTCTAGTCTTTTGATGCAGCAACAAAGGCGCCACTTACTGGGCCACCGCTCACACGCTGGGGCTCTCCACTTTGGAGGAGGCACAGGCCACGGGCCACCGTGTCTCCCGGCGGCGAGACCCTGCCACCCCCATTCCCGCCCATCGCGCCCTGACCCCCGGGTCCCCCGAGGCCAAGCCGGGAGCCTGGCCACATTGTCCCACACAGGGCGCCCTGCCTCCAGCGAGGAACCACTAGCTCCAGGGGAGTTCTCCCCGAGGCCTCGAGACCGTGTTGCTGAGGGCAGGTAGGCAGCGATGGCCGGAGGATTGAGTACTAGGAGCTCCACACTGTAGAGACACCCCGTAAATTTTTTTAAAAAAGACAAATTGAACTAGTCAACTACCCCCAACCCCCACTCTGCCGGAGACACACAAACACACATTTCAGTCATGCATGCTATTTTCCAAGTCATGGACGTTAGAAAAATCCTTTCTTCTGATATGTTTTAATGACTAAGTTTAGCCTACTTCGGGTAATGTAGAGTCATTCTGCTGAAAAAATAATTACCATTTGTAGGTAGTTTATCAGTATTTGCTTTACTCCTCTCTTCTCCCTCCTCCCTCCCTCTCCCATTCTCTCCCCTTGCCTTTTGATTTTGAACTTCTAAATAACCCTTCTGATATACATAATATTAGTTATTAGCTAAGAAAAGCAACCCTTTTGGAAATTAGAGGTGACAGTATTTTCATTTGCTATGGATTTTAATAAACATGATTCTTTCACAAGTCTTAGTGTGAATAATATGCTCTTTCATCTGATTTAAGACAATATCAATTATAAGGCACTCCTTTGTTTTATATATCACCAGAAAAGGAAAAAATAAATGCCAGTTAAACTGACACAATGATTGAATGTTTATTTTAAACTCATTCCAATATTTTTAAATGAAAATGGAAGCAAAATACAATGTTTAAGGTATTTCCAAAGCAGACAGAATCCAGTTCCAAGTCACTTTTCTGTGCAGAGATATTGATGTCCATGTTTGCCCCCACGTCACCCTGTAGGTCACCAAGAGCATTGGTGATGCAGCCACACCCAAAGAGAACACCAACTTTTCTCTCCAGTTGCTTTCAAGCTACTGATACCTGTTCTGGAAGATTGGAAACTGACACTTTATCTTACAGAAAAATCAATGAAAGGTTTTTAGTCAATAACCAGGATTTATGGTTCTTCCTCAAATGGTCATTATGATTCTTTCACAGATGGCCTGCTGACCAAGATGCTGAGCTATTGCCATTGTCACCATGTATCAGGAATACTGCCTGCACAGGCAATGACATCTGTGTGGTAACTGCTGCTTGGCCACAGCAATTGTAAGGTGTCCTTGGTGGTAGGATCCCTTCATTTTTATGAATGTGAAAAATGATGTGCCTTAGAATAGCCAAAATACAATAATGCTAATATAGCAGTAATTTGTTGAGTGACTGCTACATGTCAAGTATTTGGTATATTCTTCACACACATTATCATTTAATCCTTAATATAATCCTATAAGGTAGATGCTATTATTTGAATACATAGATAAAAATTAATCAACTGGCTCCAAGGACAGACAGCTAGTAGGTGACAGATGTGGAGTTTAAAATCAGTTCTGTCTCATTCCAAAGCCCATGTTTTTTTCCATAGGCATCTGATTATAAATATTTAAGCAGAAAATGCAAGAAGAGGGGGTCACTCAATCATATGGAACAGGGTAATCTCTCTATCAGCAGTTTTCCTTGAATAACAGAGCAAAGAGCAACTGTGTGAACAAATGTCAGATGTGTATCTTTGAGAATTATCACAAAACTTTTAGAAGAGAAGCTAGACAAAATATTGCCTCCCATTTGAGGATGGAAAACTACTTGCTACATCAGCTAAAAGCTGTGATGACTGCTGAAGAAACATTTTCTGGAACATGCCATATGTCATAAATAGCCACTTTATTTTTCCCCAAGAGAAAAAAGAACTCTGTAAATTTCAAGACAGTGGAAAAGCTTATCTATATTTAATGTATAATAAAGAATGAATTAGAACAAAGTACAGTATGGTTTTTGTCTGGCTTGGTTTTATTTTCACTAATCTCTCTTTTTGCAAAATCAGTGCATCTTTGCCTCATCAAAATAAAAAAAACCCGATATGAACATGATGCACCTTTAGCTTTTAGATTATGAATGAAATTATCTTCTATACCTTGTACCAAAGTAGTTAATAAAAAACTTAAACTGATGTTTCTTTGGCAAATTATCTCTCTTTTTTCATAAGACTTTTTTTTTCACAAGTTATTTTCATGTGTATGTGAAGGATAAATAGTAATAAATAAATCTTTAAAAAAAATCAAGGTGTTAACCTTGTCGTTTCTTTAAATATACTAAGAAAGATATGTGAGCCATGTTTATTTAGATTTATGCCAGTAACAAAGAGCCCTTTGTCTCAAAGTATGGACCATAGATCAGCAACATGAACATTTCTTGGAAGCTTGTTAAAAATACAAAATCCCAGACTCAACCCTGGACCTATTAAATCAGAATCTGATTTTAACAAGATTTCCATGTGATATGTATACACATTAAAGCTTCAGAAGCACTGATTTAGAGAACTCAAAAAAAATTCCATTGCAAACAGATCAAGAAATAGATTCCAAAAAGCTTAGTATGAAGTGTTGGGCCACCCTTAACTGTGCATGTGTGGAACTGAACAAAGCAGGATACCAAAGGTTTTGACAACTAAATTATGGGGTAGAACATGGCCCAGGTATCAGACTGACTCCAGGGTATACACAAGCTGGGCAGATCCAAATAGCGCTAGAAAGGCTTTCAAAACTGAATTGGCATTGGATCCACAGAAGGCACATTAGGACTTGCAGCTTGAACCTAACTGGCTCAATGACCTACGGAAATAAAACAAACAAAATCAATGTTCTCCAGAAAATTTAAATAGGGTATTCAAAATGTCTAGGACACAATCCAAATTACTTGACATAAAAAAAAAATCAGTAAAGTTTCAACAACTCACAATGGAAAAAATAATCAACAGATTATATACAACCAGATAATATACAACCAGATGTTGTAACCTATCAAATACTTTAAAACAGCTATTATAATCATGCTTGATGAAGTAAGGGAAAACATTCTTGAAATGAAAGAAGACAATATACTCAGCAGACAAATAAAAACTATGAAAAAATAATAAAATGACCACCTTAGAACTGAAAAATGTAACAACTGAAATGGGCTCAATAGTCAAATGGGGTTGATACTGGAATCAGTGAACTTGAGCATAAATCTATAGAAATTAAGCAATCTGAACAACAGAAACAAAAATATATTTTAAATGGACAGTGGAACCTATAGGACAATATCAAAAGGTCTAACTTACCTGTCATTTAATTCTTACAAGGAGAGGAGAAAGATATTGGGGCAGATTTTTTTTTTTTAAATGGCTGAAAGCTTCCCAAATTTTGTAAAAGGCAGATATTTACAGACAAAAGAAACATGATTTTTGAAGAAAAACTCAAAGAAAACCATACCCAGATATATCACAACCAAAGTGGTAAAAACAAAGATAATGAAAAAATTTGCAACTAGATACAAATTCCACATGAAGTAGTAAAATACTAAGTGGAAAGTGAAAAGCTAAGTTATAATTCCTAGAACAACCACTAAAAAGCTATGCAAAGAAAAATAGTCAGAAAGTCAATAGATGAATTGAAATGGAATAATAGAAAAAATCAAATATTCCCAAAGAAGGCAAGAACAGGGAAGCAGAGAATGAAAAACAAAGGGGGGGAGCGGATGTGGCTCAGGCAGTTGGGCACCTGCCTCCCACATGGGAAGTCCTGGATTCAGTTCCTGGTGCCTTCTAAAGAAGTCAAACAAACAACGAGCAAAAACAATAAGCAGACAATGAGCAGACAACGAGGGAGCCATCTCAAGGGGGTGGGGGAGATTGGGGGTAAAAAACAAAACAAAGGGAACAAACAGAAAACAAGTAATAAAATGGTAGCTCTAAAATCCAACCACCTTAATAATTACATGAAATGTAAATCATCCAAGCACATCAGTTAAAGGTAGAAATTGTCATATTGGATAAAAAGAACAAGACCCAAATCTGCTGTCTACAAATATATATATATACACACTGATATAGATAAGTAACAAGTAAAAGGATAGAAACAGTTATACAATGCAAACACTAATCATAAGAAAATTGAAGTGGTTATATTAATATCAGTCAATGTAGACTTAAAAATAAGGAATATTTGAAAGAATAAACAGGTACATAATATAATGATAGGAGTGTTATTTCATCAAGGAAACAAAACAATCCTAGATGTGTATGCATCTAACAACAGAACTTCAAATGACATTATGAAAGAACTGATAGAACTGAAAGGAGAAATAGACAAATACAAAACTACGGTTGGAGACTTCAACAACCTTCTCTCAGTAATTGATGGAACAATTAGTCATAAAATGAGCTAAGAAATAGAAGACCTGAAGAATACTACCAAACTATTTGACCTAATTGACGATTATAGAACATACCACTCCAACAGCAGGAGAATAAACATTCCTTTCAAATGCACACGGAACATTCACCCAGAGAGACCATACTCTGGGTCATAAAAGAAACTTTAACATACTTAAAAGAATTAAGATGACACAAATAATGTTCTCTCACCATAATGGAATTAAACTGAAATTCAATAACAAAAGCATATATGGAACAGACTCAAATAGTTGGAAATTTAAAAATACACTTCTAAATAATTCATGGGTAAAAGAAGTTTCAAGAGAAATAAGAAAGCATTTTGAAGTGAATGAAAATGAAAATACAACACATCAAAAGTTGAAGGACGTAGAAGGATGCAATGAGACAAGTTAGAAAGAAATTTTATAATTACACACTTACATTAGAAAAAAAAAGTTTTCAGATAAATAATACAAGCTTCTACCTTCCAAAACCAGAAAAACAAGCGCAAACTAAATGCACAGAAAGCAGAAAGAAGTATGTAAAAGATAAGATCATATCAATGAAATTGAAAAGAGAAAAAACAGAAAAAAATTATTGAAATCAGAAGTTGGTTGTTTAAAAAAAAAATCAATAAAATTAATATATCTCCAGCCAGACTGAAAAATAGAAAGCAAGAAGACACAAATTATAATAGTCAGGAATGAAAGATGGGACATAACTAAATATCCCACTGATATTAAAGGATAATAAGGAAACATGAAGAGCAACTCTATGCACATAAATTGAACAATTTAGATGAAATGAACCCATTCCTGGAAAGAAACAAACTATCAAAACTCACTGAAGAAGAAATAGGTACCGTAATAGCCTTTTATCTATCAAACAAATCTAATTAGTAGTAGTTAAAAAGCTTTCTTACAAAGGAAAGTCCAGGCCCAGTTGATTTCACTTGTGATTTCTACCAAATATTTAAGGAAAAAAATAACACCCATTCTACACAATCTTTTACAGAAAATAGAAGAGGAAGGAACACTTCCCAAAACACTTTATGAGGCCAATTTATCTTGGTGAAGACTGTACAAGAAAACTAGAGACTAATATTCCTCATGGACGTAGACGCAAAAATCCTCAACAAAATATTATTATATTCACTCCAAGATTATAAAAAAGAACAGTTTTTATATATAAAATTTTTATGTATGAAAGGAAAAAGAACATCCCAAGCAAATGGGGTTTATCCTGGGAATGCAAGCCTGGTTCAACATTCAAAAATCAATCAATGTAATTTATCATATAAACAGACTAAAGAAGAAAAGCTAGATAGCCGTATTAATAAATGAAGAAAAGGCATTTGAAAAAATTTCATCCATTCATGACAAAAACTCTCAGCCCACTAGGGATAGAAGGAAACTTTCTTAATCTGATAAAATGGTATCTACAAAACCCTACAATTTGTTCTTAATTTCGCCCTGAGATCTGCACTAAAGCTAGGATTTTCCTCTTTTGACTCTTATTCAACAACGTACTGGAAGTTCCAGCCAATACAACAAGAAAATATAAGGATATTGATTGGAAAGGAAGGAATAAAACTGTATCTATGTACATTATGTATTTCTGAGTAGTCAGAAATTACATAATGGTTTATGTAGAAAATCCCAAGGAATATAACAAACCTATTAGAACTAATAAGTGAGTTTAGCAAGATCACAGGATATAAGGGTCAATACATAAATGTAATCATTTTGATATACTAGCAATGAACAATTGAAAACCATTTTTTTAAAGTACCATTTACAATAGCTCCAAAACAATATTCAGTATCTGTGTGCTGAAGAGCTGAAGCAATTTTGAAATGCCTCTCTCTCTCTATTTTTTTCTTGAGGTACCAGGGGCCGGGGAATGAACTCTTCGTATGTGGGAAGCTGGCACTCAATCACTGAGCCACATCGGCTCCCAACATATTTTTTTAAAATAATATATTTCAAGAGTTCTAATACGCAGAGGAATTCTGCATTTTTCCATAGTATGTAATAGGAATAAACATGTTTTGGTATAGGTGTATTGCATTTTTAATGTAAATCCCTCCCCCCTTTGTCTGATGACCTCCATGCTGTAGGAAGATTATACCGTTTTTCTGTTACCATTTATAAAAACATCAAACATGCAAACTTTATGTTAAGTGGAGTTTTGCTATCAAACTGAGTCCATGGACAAATAGCAGTGGCATCACTTGGGCATTTGTTAGCAATGAAGAACTTCAGGCCCTGCCCCTGAACTGCTGGATTAGAATCTACATTTTTAACAAGATCTTCAGGTGATTCTAATGCATGCTGAAGCTTGAGAAGCACTGCTGGATCCAAACTTCTATAAATTAATCATATCTAAATAACTAGTATATTAACAAGCATCCCACATGTATCCTTTACTTTAACAGTAGTATTCAAGATTGAGTGTGCAACCTTATCACATAATGCAGATTTTCAGGTTTTGTCCTCAGAGATTGAAATTCAGAAGGTCTAGGGGCAGGCCTGGTTTCCCCAGACCACTGTTCTCCTGAACTGAATTAAAGCTAAGGGAAATATAAGTTCATGTTAATTGCTCTCAAATCAGGGAAAAATACCTAAAGTATGAGAAAGTAACATGCAAACAATTTCAGTGAAATTTTGAAAATGTTCAAACATTTCTTGAAACTGTTAAACTTAGAATAAAAAATCTGGCATTCAGTGGGCCTGGTTCCATTCTTGTGACATGATGTAATCTTTTTTTTTTTTTTTGTCCAAGAATACCATTATTTCTGCCAGAGGATAATAATGTAATTTACTGAAGACCTTAAGAAGTTGAAAGTACCCCATTGGCATAAATTACTTCTTGAAGACAGAATAAGACCAATACGTTCAGGAAAAGTGCTAATTATAACTGTCTGGAGGCTCAAATGCAAATGAGTCCAGGACCCACACAGGCACCCAATGAGAGAAGCAGGAGAGGGATACCTCAATTGAAGACATTCACGTTCAAAACAGGAACACCTCTGTGGGCAGTATTCAGCCATAACCTGCTGGATTCCAGCATCTGTCCTGGCATTCACGTAATATCTAACTCTAGTGAATTCCCTGGTGACATACCCAAGGGCATATTTTAACTAGTTGTTTGATCATTGGGCTCATTTTGGAATTTGGGGAACTGTAATTCTGATTTTATTTGAAACAGCAAAACATAATGACATACCAGGTTGTACACTACATGAGGCTTATGAAGTCAAGTGAATGTTTAAAGGCTGCAGATAAGCTAGGTATTAGCTAGGCTATTATCTATTGGCTTGCATAGTTCTGTTATTTTTTTCTAAAAACTTTTGTGGTGGAGCCCTAGAGAAGATGTTCTGTTTGCATTTTTTTGCACTACTCTATATACCCTCTTCAAAGAAGTAGCTGATTTTTTGTGTAGTATCCACCTTCACCCTGCTGGTTGTGCTTCTTGTTGCTTATTGAGTATAAGTGTATGATGCTACTTTGGTGCTTTTATCCTGCATGATCATGAAAGATTTAAGAGGTCGAGAAATACCACTGTTTGCAAACTTCACCTAGCTGCTATTTTTTTACTGCAACTTCTAAAATGAAAAACAGAGCAGTTCACTATATACATGTTCAATATGTACTTTTATTTTAAATATCAGCATGACAAACACAACGACATAACAGGACTCGTTACCTTAATAATACTGATAGCATTCCTTGACAAGTTTGGCTTATAATTTACATACATTGCTGTTTTTTTTTCCTGGAGCTATTTTAAATATTATCTTAAGATACAGGGTAAAACACAAACCTTATATATAGATCAGTTGCAAACATTATGTGCTTAATTACTGCTTTCCTTGTTATTTAAATGAAATGATTTAAAGTTCTTCAAAATCATGTCCCCTTGTGTTCCTTGTTTCAGGGTGCAAGACTCTTCCCATGAATAGAATTGTACCTGCATAGGGTTGGAAGTGAACAAAAGAGACTGTGAGCAAAAGAACAGAACATTTGTTTTTCTTGCTTACAATTAGCTATGTTCTAAAATGGAAAATATAAACTCATTATGAATTTAAAAAAATCATTTGAGCCTTAGAAATTCTCTGATAATACTGTGAAAAAAAAGTTCTCAATTAGAAAATTTCCTTGTGGCCTATTAAATAAAGTTCTGTTCTCATAACAGACTTACCCATTCTCCTGTTCCTGATAAGAAAGAAAAATGGATGGTCCACAATAACTTGAGGATACAGCACTGCCATCCTGCTAATTGCAATCATTCCTATGGTGCAGAGAGAAAGTAATTACCTGTCAGTTCTGTGCAGAGACTAATGAGTAATGCCTCAAAACCAGTTGCATTTAACCCAATGGCAACAATTTACAGGAAGCAAGAGTTTAAAGATTAAAAGAGAAAAATACCGTAAAAAAAAAAAAAAATCCACAAGAAATACATATAAGCAAAATTCCTCCCCCTTCTTGCCAAAAATAATGCAACAATTTATTCTGTCTTTTAACATTTTAATTCTCAGCCTCAGATAAATACTTGTGACCTAATAAAAAATAACCTTTGAGGTAAAGGAGTGGTTGGGGGAATAAAACAAAATAAAACAGAAAACTATGACAGTTTCTTTATATCTCAAATCATTATTTCTTTTGTCTGAAATGTGTATTTTTACATAATGGGCCACCAGGCTTCTAATAAATGGTCAAGATGACAGTGATTAATGGGAAAATATAGCAGTGAGAGATGCAATGGTGTTTCCTCCAGCTGGGAAACTGAATTTTCCTGAGATCCTTATTATGGGATGATCATTTTATACTTGCTTAAGGGTGGTTAGTTGTCAGAAAAAGGCCAGTATTAAATTATGTAAGATTTTAAGTTTTCTTGATGTCTGAGAATACTATGTTTCTATTTTCTCCTGAAAATATGGCTATTACTTGTGGTAACCTTTTAATGGACAAATATATGCAGAAGTTAGAAATAATGTGTGCAAATATAATATGTTAGCATTTTACCAGAAGGGAAAAAAAGCCTCCTAAAATTTTATGTTAGTTATCGAATATGGGATTGCAAAAACATCCAAACAAATGAAAGTGGAAAGAGGCAAGGAAAAATTATTTTCAGCTAATTAAGGAAGTTAGAACTATCAAAATGATAAAGAATTTTTTTTTTTCAAAGTAAACTATGATTTTATTGTGAAAGTCTCATAGATGGGAAATGAAATTGAATATTTATTCTGTTCATTTCATTTTACAATAATCTTACCACTTATTTTTGTACCATGTATTTCAATTGCCTGTTTAATGAAAAATAAAGAAACCTGTAATTTTTTACTTGTTTTTAAGCCTAAAGTTTATCATTGAATTAAAGACCCCACCATAAAATGTGTTGCCAACAGCCACATCCCGATCTCCTGTGTGAAGAATGTTTTGGCTGCTACTTATATCCCAAGGAAAAAATTCTTTGACCTCTATCACCTTAAAATGCCAGTCATAGCAAAAAAATTTTTGTTTTCCACAATAAAAACAAAACCTCCTTATCTTCAAGGTCCTATTAGACAAAATTTTCATAACTGCAAAATTTCACTGAAATAAATATATTTCTCTCGTTTATCATTCCCACCCAGCATTCATGTGTTTCAGTTAATTTTTAGGAATGTAATTTCTAAAATTAGGGCAAATAGTGAATTTCCTGCTTTCTACAATGTTTTAACTCCTCCAACATAAGTTACACAATTGAGGAGGATGAAATAGCTGACACCTGACTCAAGAACATGGAAGAAACATATTAGCACATGTGTTAGTTATCTGATCATTTGCCAGATAGGAAAGGTATGCTGCTTTCCACCTCTACCACAGACAGATTAACAAAATGTGACAAATTTTGCATCAGACATGTGATTTATGTCAGAGTTCTTTGGTTAAAATTACTTATTACACTTTATCATATACTCTTGCTTATGTACAGGCTTTTAAAAAAAATCAAAACTTTTCACTGACAAAATTAAGAATCAACTTCCACAAGTAATTAAGTAGGAAGAAATGTGTTTAAGCAGGCAGCAATATTTAAAATATTTAAACAGGCAGCTCAGCAGGAAAATCTATTCTTACAGAACCACCAATGTTCTCTTGCCTCTCATTAGAGAGAAAAGTGGGAGTTGCCCTGTACCAGGACACTGGCATGAGTGCAGGCTTCACATCACATTTTTAAAATTCTGGCTTGTTCAGCATTAGTTTGCCTTCTGATTTAGAGCAGAATCAGATTTTCAGCTTGGTTCTGAAAGTAACCATTGTCCCCTGGCCCCACCATGGCTTTAAAATTACAAATCTAGAAGAATCGAGAAGATCATTTTAAAAAAAGAAAAAGAAAAAAGTACATGCATGGTACCTGAGGTGGCAGCAGCTTCTGAGCCTTCCTCATTAACCTCTATGAAGGACTTGTGAATTGCTTTGGAAAGGAAAATCTCTTTGTTATCTGCAAAGAGAATCAGAAACATTTCTTTAGCATCAGAGATAGGAAAGCATTTTACCCTTTTCTTAAATGGGTTGGAGAGAGGTAAAAGAAACATAATACTAATATAAAACATAAGAGATGATGTTATAAGATTTCTGATGAGAGAACCGTTGAAGAAGTGATTTCTAATTTGTCCTCATTTTACATTCTCTTGTTAATTTTTCTCTTCATTTTCCTTGGTAATTTTCCCATTGTTTATTTTTTATATTGCCAGAAAAAAGCAGAAATATGGCTATGTTTTGATAATGCCTTCAAATTAGTTCATAACTGAAGATAATAACTCTTACATATTGCTTTCTAATTTGAAATCTAAATACAAAATTGAAACAGGTAGAAATCCAGAAATCATCAGAATAAGAAGCATTTTTTTCTTTTTTCTTTAATCTCTAATTACTGTGATAATGAAAATATCCTTGGCAAAGAAAAGTCAAAATGATTTCTAGGTTTTAGAAACATGACTATATAAAAAAGTTATTTTCCATTCTATTTATTTGGTTTATCTGAGGATTCATAAACATGCTTTACCCTAAGACCAGAGGAAATAAGACATCTTCAGTATAAGGAGGCTTGGTTTTCCCTTGAATTTCCTTTGTACTTATGCTTACTTTAAATTAATGGCTTTCAAACTTGGACTTCTAATTTTAACTCAAGATTGAAACAAAACAAACAAAAGAAAACCCAAATAAATAAAAACAAAATAGCACTAGGAAGCAGGATAAAGGATTACTTAAGTTTTTATCCTATTTTTTCAACTTCAGGATGTCTAATATCTAAATCAAATTTAAGATAAACAACTTTGTTGTTAATACCCAGTACCATTCAGTAAAAACATAATTGGTTTCCCATAAGGCTGCTCAGTAAGTAACTGAGTTCTACCCACAACTTAGGTTTTTCCTTTCAAGTTTTAAAAACACATAATTATCTCATATGCATAGGGAATGATGTTCAACAACATTTTTGGTACATCTGTTGCACAACACCTGCTTCTTTTAAATAAGTCCCAAAACAACTAACAATGGCATCTCTAAATATATTCTTAATAGGGATATTACTTCTTCAGATCATATTTGGTGTTAAAATACAAGCACTGCTTTATTAAATAGTCCATTTGACATGTTATGATATTTTCTTCTAGAATACATTTGATGGCTAGAAGAAAAATAAAAAGCAATCAGGTTTTTACATTAAGCAATGAAGTATAATAAGCTCTCTCAAATCCAGATGACTAGGTTTTTTTTTAACAAAAGGAAGAATGTAAATATTAACAAAATAAAAACATAATATAAATTGCACAATCACACAAATATATTTAGTTGGCAAAACAAACACATAAATTCCAAGACAGTAAGATATATTATCTGATTAGCAGTTAAATGGTGCTTTATTATTTTTAGATTCTGCTTCCCATTTTCATACATTTGCCAATTAGAGGAGGGTCACGCATCAAGAGGCAATGTATGACCTTGAATGCAAAACTTCCTAAAGAGTAAGGATTGTCTATATTGCCAGCTAGCCCCTATTCTAAGGAGGGTTCTCCTCAAAGACACTGAATCATATTTCAGCCGCATGCAATTTGCACAGAGAAACTTCCTGCAGTGCCACTGGGCCTGACCTGCTGGCTGCACTGTATACTTTGAATCAAGGAATCTCATCCCTTTCAACTGGCCTCTGCCCAAAATGTAATATCCTCTTGTCACTATCCTCTCATAGGCTCTCATTTTCTGGCACAAAAAGGTGGTGGCATTGGTGGTAGGGCTACTGCAGGCTACTTGTGGCAGAAAGATCAAGAAAGCAAAGATATTGAGGGCATCCCAGGAAAGCTTGTTTTTTGAAAGGTAATGAAACAGACAATCTTTTAACAAGATCCATGCAGGAAAAAAACAAGAGATTGTCCAAATAAGCAAAATTAAGATCAAAAAAGGGGAATTATGTACAGAAATAGAAGAGAATTTTAAAAATCACAAAAAAACTATAATTTTCTGCTAAATTTAAATCACCTTTATGAGGTATAATTTAGTTACTCGGAGCTGTATCTATTTACAGTATACTATTTAATAAATTTTGATAAATAGATACGTCTGTGAAACCATCTACATAAACAAGATAAAGAATATTTCTATCTGTCACAAAAGACTTCTTGTCTCCTTATACAGATAACTTTGAAAATGAACAGATTTTTCCAGAAACTGGGCAATGTACAAATTATAAAATTGACTCAAGGCAAATCTGACTAATTCACTAACTATTATAGGTATTGAAGCAATCAACAAAACTCTGCCCCCATCCTCAAAATTAAAGATTGCAAGATGGTTTAATAAGCATCTTAGTTTGCCAGGGCTGCTATGACAAATACTACACACTGGTTGCTTAAACAACAGGAATTTATTGTCTCACAGTTTGGCAGGCTATAAGTCCGATATCAAGGCATCAGCAGGTCATGCTTTCTCCTAAGTCTGTAGCATTCAGGTGGTGGCTCAATCTCTGCCTTCATCTGTCTCTTGCTGTCTCCTCTGACTTCTACTTCCATGTCCAATTTCCTTTGCTTATAAGGACTCTAGCCATACTGGATTAAGGTACACCCCCACTTGGTTGAGAAACACCTTAACTAATAACATCTTTAAAGGTCCTATTTACAACTAGTTCGCACTTATAGGACTAGGGCTGGAACTTGAAAAAGTCTTTTGTGGGGTAAATGATTTGATCCAAAACAACTGGTGATTTTAACCAAATCTTCAAGGAACAGATAAGATTATCTGTTGATAAAACATTCAAGACACTAGGAAGAGAATAAAAACTACCTAATGCATCTGTGGCTAGTATTACCTTGCTATCAGAATTGAACAAGGTCATCCATAGACCAAACTCATGTTAACATGGAGGTAAAATTCTTTTAAAATTAGAAAATTAAGCCCAGGAACACATACAACTAATTTTAGAAAATGAGTTTTAAGAGATGTCACCAGGTTTCATGACAGAGCGGTTGAGAACTGCTCCAACTGCTTCCAGTTCACAGTATAGCTTTCTCCAGCATAATTTTTTGAAAATCCTATCAATTGATGCAACTACCTTACTTTAAGCACTTATCCCCTCTGCTCACTCTGCTTCCCACCTCACCTTTAGTATATTGCATAAATTACATATGTAATTTAACAACCTCCAGGAAGTTGGCTCTGTCACATTCATTTAGTCTAAAAATATATGACACCAAGCATTTCCTTACCCTATACACTGTGCTCCAGATTTCTGATCTGTATTAAACTGAACACACCACACTCTATGACACTTTCATGTCTTTGCTTCCCCAGAACATCACTCAACACCTGTCGTCCAGTCAGATGCTGTATTAGTCTGTTGATTGCTTCTATGACTGATGACATCTACAATCCAGAAGGGAGACTGCCTTCAGCAATGAGAGAAGCCTCAGCCAATCAGTTGAAGGTCTTAATGGGAGAAACGAGGATTTCAACAGTCAGAAGGAAGAATTGCCATCTTTACTTTAGCCAGCCAGCTTCTCCTGGGGAATTCATCAAAAACCTTCACCAGAGCTCCCCTGTGGCCTGCCCTACAGAATTCAGACTTGCCCATCCCCACAGTCACGTGAGCCAATTCCTATAACAACTTTTTATAATATTTACATATATATATATACTGTCAGTTATGTTTCTCTGGAGAACCCTAACTAATAACAGTGTGTGACCGTACAACAGGGTTGAACACAGGGGTTGAGCGATGTTCTGGGGAAGCAGAGGCACAAAAGTGTCATCAAGTGTGGAGTGCTCAGGTTATTACAGTTCAGTAAATCTGGAGCACAGTGTATGGGGCAAGGAAATGCTTGGTATCATATATTTTTAGAGTAAATGGATGCGACACAGCCAACTTCCTGGACCTTGCCTAGCTTATTCCTCTCACATCCACAGTACCTTGCACACTGCCCAACACAAAGTAGGTGCTCAGACATTTGATAAATTGAGTCTGGTTGGGAGGAGAATTAAGGAGAATTTCACGGATGAGCTGGCTTTATTGTTTAGAGAAAAGTTAGTTATTCTCTCAATAAATAAATAAACAAAAGGCAAACAGCTAAAAACAAAACAACAACAAAAACCAACATTCTGCACATTGACCCCAGCACATGGCCCCTTCTGGCCACAGCAGACATTGCTGCCAAATGACTCGTCCTGCTTTCCTCTAGGCATTGTGGAGCCAGGATTTTCAGAATGCATAAGATGGGAACAGGGCCAGCAAACCCTAGGTTCGCCAGAGAAGAGCTGGGCAACGATTCAAGCCCTTTTGACGAAAACAGGATAAAGTACTGAAGCATTCATTCAGTCACTGAACAAATGTTTATCAAATGCCCTCTGTAAGACACCCAAAGCTCTGAGTATCTGTGATTACATAACGCCAGCAGGATGGCCATCATGGAAGTGTATGCCCCTATTTCCTTTGTGGCACTGTTCCTAAAGACAGCCAATATAAATAACTTGTCGTCAGGAAGGACATGTTTAAAATAGAAAAATGAAAAGAGCATCATAACAGAACCCAAGAATACCAAAATGTCTCTGTGCTTCAGTTACTAAAATATTTTTAGCTTTAGCCCCTCCCTTGAAGTTTAGAAAGTTTTCTAGAATTTGGACTCTTTGAGACAGGAACAGCATTTGCATTTTTGGATAGATTTTGTTATAGAACCAGCAGACATTTGTTCATTCATTCATTCATTCATTCATGTACTGAGCACCTACTATGTGCCAGATATTATTGGTGCACTGGGTATACTAGAGTAAACCAAACAGTTCCTCCCCAATAAAGAGAAAGCTGATATTAGATAACAACAAAAAGACAATGCTAAACATAAAAATGCAAATCAACAAATGCCCAGCATTTCAGGGTATGGTAAGCAAAACTAAGAAAATCAGATGAGGTGAGGTGTTGGCGGGTGACTGGGGCAAAGGAAAGGAGCTACTTGTTGTGGGATGTTAAGGAAGGCATGTCTGAGAAGTGACATGTGAGCTGAAACCTAAAGAATACAAAGGAACCAGCCATGGGAAGACCTGAAGGTAGAGTGTTTGAGGCAGAGGGAAAAGCTAAAAGCAGAGACAGATATAAGCTTGGCATGTTCAAGCACCAAAAGAAGGCCTGTGTGGGTGGACCTGGTGAGTGAGGAGGGCTGGCGATATGAGGTAAGCCCTCACCCCTGTAGCAAGGCTGGGTCCAGTACCATTTATTCACCACACTTATCCACTCAGCACTTATCACTCACTCCACACCATGCTGGGATCTGGAGCCAGAAAGATACCTCTGACACAGTCCCTGCTTTTGAGGAGCTCAGACCTCAGAGACAAGTATGTAAGCAAATAATCTAAGCAAAAGGTAAAATGTGCGATAACAGTGATATGTGCAAGGTGCTCTGAGAATCTAGATGAGGACAAGTAAACCACCTATAAAGGGAGAAAAAAAGTCAGGGGAAGCTTACCAGAGGTGGTGACATTTGGGCTGGTTCTAGAAGAATGCCTGTCAGAGAAAGGGGCAAAAGCGTCCCAAGAAGAGGATAATATTTGCAAAGTGAAAGCAGCGTTGGGGATCATGTGAAGGCCCGGTTGGAGCCTGGCCTAGGAGGAGGTGGGGAGTGGCGGGGGTGCGGGCCTGATTTGAAGATCTTTGACTACCATGCCAGAGAGCCTGGGCTTTCTCCAGAAGTACCAGCACAGGACTGCTTTGATTTTAGAAATGTGAATTGGATGAGCAAACAGCTAGGGGCAGGAAGATCAAGATTGTTAGCTGTTGCAGTGGTCCAGGTATGAATACAGGAGGAAAACCGGAATTACGGCAATGGAAGAGAAAGGCAGCCCTCTGGTTTACAGGTGCAAGGAGAAAGAACAAACAAGGGCAGTGTATAACAGTCAGTTCATCATAAATCTGCAGCACTCGAGTCTGACATGAACATGGCTTTTGCTGTATCTTAATTCCTTTATTTTACTGGCTCCTTTATTAAAGCTCATACTTTATGCCGAAGGATTTAGCACTCTCTTTCTCCTTTACTTACACCTTCCAAGAGGATTATCTATTAATCCAAATGTGGACAGTCATTCATTTCCAGGACAAAAATAGCCTTACACTATAACAGGATACTCGCTGCAACTAGATGAGCATTTTAAATCGAGCCTGAGAAGAACATTATTCTCAGCACACCCTCTACTCCATGTTTATTGTATGAGGCTTTACTGTGTTTTATGTTAAAGGAATTTGGAGTCAAAAGCAATGGACATCAAATAGAGATGAAAAAAATAAATGCAATAAATACCAAAAACCTCATGTTATTCATGCCTTCATTAACTGAGTCCTCAGCAGAAAGCACGGTGCTGGGCACAGTAGGAAACACACAGAAGAATCAATCTTTGGTGTTGATGGCAGGGTTAAATTCTAGCAAGGAATGTCAGAGATATAATTAACCATAATAGGACATAAGATGTGATGTGTGCCATAAAGAAAGGCACAAAATATTGTGGAATTTAAGGAGTGATTTCTTCTGGCTGGTGTGATCACGGGGGCTGGCTGAAGTTGGGGGCGCTGGAGAGGAGGCTTAGCTCAAGAGTTAGAAGCAGCAAGGGAAGGTGTTTTGGGTGGAGAGATTTCATAAAGATGGGGAGCTAGGGAGATGTGAGGCGGCACAAAGGCTGTGTATACAGAATCAGCAGGAGTAGAGGTTGGAGGGAGCTGAGGTCTTAATATAATACCCTGCTGAGCAGAGGAGGGTTTGCAGCAGCCAGGAGGGAGGCTTTGAACTGGGACTGAAATGACCTGAGAGCGATTTTTAAGGCGATTAGTCTTGGCAGCGGTGGATAAAACAGATTAGATTGGAGAGATTGGAAACTGTTTAGGGGCTATTGAAATAGTCTGGAGTAGCAGTAATGAGAGTCTGAAATAAGAGTGGATGTCGTGGAACAGAAAAAAAAAAGAACAGATTCAAGAAGTCTGAGCAAAGGATGCTCAAGTCACCCAGGTTTTGCAGAAGCAGAAGGTGAATCAGTTTTTTTTCCTACCACTAAATCACATTTGCTATTTTTGAAGAAAGATAAAATTTTTATGACATAATTTAAGAATACAATAGTACCAAAATGTTCTCTGGATGCTTTCAAATATGCCAATAAACTATACTAATAATGCAATTTTTAAAAGTTTCATTAGTAAGATTATTAATACACAAAGAAGGTAAAATTCCAAATAGCACACAGGATATAAAAAATGAAAACTCCTCTATCTCATATTCTAGAAGCAACCACTGCTATCTGTTCCCAATATGTTATTTTAAAATGTTTTATACATTTTAAAGCCTATATACATATGTGTGTTCTCCTCCTCTGTCTTTTGACCCAATATACTCTGATTCTGCTCTTGATTTTTCCCCCTTTCTGATCCACAGTGCTTTCTCTAATATATGGTTCTTTAAGTTTGAGACTATTGATATTTTGGGCTGGATAATTCTTTGTTGTAGGAGGCTGTCCTGTGCATTGTAGGATGTTTAGTAGCATTTCTGGCCTCTTCCTACTGGATGCCAATAGTACCCCCCTTCCCGATGTGACAGCCAAACATATCTCCGGACATTGCCAAATGTCCCCTGTTGGCAAATGTCCTCTGTTGAGAACCACTACTCTAGTAAAAAATTTCTATCATTCTTCCTTTTGTTAAATCCATCTCTCTATGTCTTTTTCTCCCATAAGTTTGTATGATCCTTTAGGGAAGGCATGATGTCTTAATCATTTCTTCCTTTTTATGACATAGTGCTTTGGCCACATTAGGTGCCTTACAAACTGTTGTTTAATGAAAGGAATAGACATGACATGGAAAATTACTTTTATATATCTTAAACACTTCTCATTGAAGTAGAAATAATAAGCAAATGCATGCACATAATTTTTCTGGGTACTTGAGGAGGGGGTTACTAATTGTTGTAGATACTTTTAGTGATCAAGGTTTTCACAATTTATTTGGGGAGGCAAAATATTAGACATTTGGAAAGGATACCAATCATATCAGGCAGAGCACAGGTGCTCAAATCAATGATGCAAAGAAAAATGCTACAGCATTTAGAGGAAGCAGAGAGGTAAGTTTCATAGAGGTGTCAATATATCGTGTGTAGTGGGGAGAAGGGTTGGAGGGAAGAAGGGAGGGGAAGGTAGAAGGGCATCAGAGGGCCAGGGAGAGAAGGGAATAGGATACATTGCATTGGTTGGGATGGTTAGAGCTACCGAGGCTCTGGCAAAACTAGGAATTAAAGCATCAATGAATTTTCACAGAAAGACTGAGTTTTGCTTTAGATCATTCATCAAGTTATCTTGAAGACTTGAACTGGTAGTGTTTGAAGAGAACAAATCTTAGATTACTGACTGATGTTCTAAGAAGATCAATATTCTAAGAAATGAAATATATATAGTGATGCTGAGGAAACCTCTTCTCTTCTTTTCTCCGTTTTATCCTTCAGTGAACATTTCCTGGGTGCCGACTCAGTGTCAGTTCTGTGCCAGGTACTAGAGATGCAGTTGCGGGAGAATGCTGAGAAGGATTTGCTTCTGATGGCAATTTGCTTAAATGACCAGATACTGCACATATAGACTGTATGGACATTCTGGAAGATCCTAATGTTACTTCAAATCCTTAAACCATTTCCATACAAATGTATATTTATGCTCTACTGTCTCTGTACACAGTAAAGGCAATTAAATATTGCCTTATAAAATATCCAAATATGTCAGAAACTATAAGCTACACTGACCACGATAATTGATTTACCACTACAGTGCTACTTCCTCAGGACTGAGGCAGCAGATACTCTGTGTGCGTGAAATAACTGCTTTGGTGTTTAGGTAAGACAGTGAGGAATCTCTAATTAAACTGAAAATAGAGCCATATTAAGAAAGCGGGATGCAATTACCAGTTGGAATTTGACCAGTATGGTAAACTAGATACTCTCAATTTCTAAGGAAAGGGTCATAGGACTTTAAAATTATACTATGCTCAAGCCATGAATGTACTTCTGACTCAGATACAAAGGTACCATTTCCTTTTGAGTTACTACCAGTTTACCTCCTTGACAACACCACTGAAGAGTTCAGAGCCCTAGGAGCTTGGGCTGAGCTAGGAAAACATTTGCTCAAGGAAAATGCATTTACCTTGTGTGCACAGAAACATTTATACAGTAGACATTTAGAAAAGCTCTTAGTGATTTGGACCATAAGCTCTCTAAAGCAGGGGTTGAAGTCGTGGTCCCTAATACATCAGTACCAACTCATTGCTAGAAGCTGAGTGTTGTTTGGAAAACAATCTGCCCAATCCTAAAGGGAAAGGCCTTTTTTACTCTTCTCTCTCTCCCTCCCTCCCTCTCTCTCTCTCTCTCTCCTACACATACATGCACACATACAATTTTGAGGGGTTCATATACTTCCCTGAATCCAATCCATGAGCCCTCACAGTCCTGATTGAAAAGCTATTAGTTGGTCAGCTCAATTTCATGTAGCTTGATGCTTCAGGAGAGGACAGTTATATACTCCTGTAACACAGGAACTGCTAAGGTATTGTCTATTAACATTGCTCTTTTTATTTGGAGAACTGCATTCAGTAAGCTGCATATAAAGAGGACTAACACCCTGAGTTTCTTTTTTCTTAATATATACCTGTCTTTAGATCATTAGGAAATAAATTCTATTTTGTTTTTCCTATTCTATAGAAATGATAGAAAGTAATCATTACATAAGCCCATTGGTACCTTATTTCAATTATAAATAGCTTGGGGTTAGCTGCTTAAAACATGCTTCCAAAAGCATTTTACGTGTCATAAATACTTTAATTTTACTAATATTTTATGATTTTTTGCCCTAAACAAATTAAAGTATTTGTAGCAAATAATACAACTATTACTCAACACCTCAATATGCCAGGTATTTTTTGAAAATACTTCATCAAAACCACTGTTTTGTACAGAATAATTAGGAAAATATTTACATAAACTCTGGGGGCATCCTTTATTCTTTTAAAAAGTATCTAGCTCTCATGGCAGGCACGCATTTATCCTCTCTTCCCTCCTTTCTTTCCTATATGATTTATTAAAACAGGATATATCGAGATAGTCAATCAACATACTTATGGATTATCTACTCTACAAGGTATTGTGTCAGATGGAATGGAGAATTCAAAGATATATAAGACAGGACTTCTGGAGAATATACACTACTATCAAAGATAAGACATGGACTAGAATAACATAAACATAATGTTATGATTTATGTTTATATTTATATATATAGTTTCTATATTTCTTGTTATATTTATCTGGCAGGTGCTAACTACATGTTACCTCAGAACTCCATAATACATGACTCAACATTATCATAAAAAAACCTTTATGGAATACATTTTTTAAATTGGTGATTATGTCTTACCAGACAGTGCTGTCAAATTTGCATTTTTGATGAAAATTTCAGTAATTCCAAGAGCCTTCAAAACATCTTTTAAATCAATTTCCTGTTCCACGGTGAACCTGGGGAATATGTAGGGGGGAAATGTAGTTACTTACAGTATTTAAAATATCAGTCACCTGGGATAAGAATAAATTATTAGATGTGATTATTTTAAAAGTTTGTTTTCTAGTGTCTAACTTTGCTAAAACTGGCTTTTGAATGCAAGCAGCATTTGATTGTTCTTGTAAAAAGAGGGGCATCAAAGACAATGACATAACAATACAAATTGAGTGAATAAATAGGAAAAATATATGACATAGACACAAATAGTAATGTATAATATAATATATATTAAAAAGTGAGTTCGGAAAGCATCAAACGGGTGCTCCTGAGGGTTCTAGAAACGTCTGGACACTACAGACAAGGCACACAGCCTCGTGAAATCAGCACCTGTTGGTGGGCCTTACCTTGGAATATATGATAATTGATTTCCCCAATATAAAAGAACTCATTTATAATTTCCCTACTCGTGATTCTTCTACCCCTTTTATTTGAACCTATAATTAGCACTATACCCATTAAATATATGTCCCAGAGACTTAAAGTTTGTTCTGTTCATATGCTGGATGAGCCCTGGATCTCAGCCGAGCTGCAGCAGATACCTATTCTCCAGTTCATCGGACTCGCCCAGGACAACTAACAAAATGAGTGATGGACAATTCCCATCCCCAAAAACAAAGCATTATCTACAACTGCAAGCAAAACAGTTCCTTCTATCTGCTCTATAAGACGTAAGCCCCCTCCCAATCTGAATAGAGTGGGCATCATCATCCCAAAAGCCTCAAAATTGAGGAATGAACAAACACAAGGGGGGACCAAAGTCGACTAATATTATTATTGTATAACAGAAGAACTTGTAACACTGATATAAAGATAGTGGTTGCCAGAGGTTCTGAGGGCAGGGAGGGGTAAGAATAGGTGGAATATAGGGAATTTTCAGGGCATTGGAATTGTTCTGCATGATATTGCAATGGTGGATATAGGACATTATACATTTTGTCAAAACCTTCAAAACTGTACAGTGCACAGTGTAAACCATAATGTAAAATATACACCTTAGCTAGTAGCAAAGCTTCAATATTTGTTCATCAATTGTAACAAATGTACCACTCTAATGTAAGATGTTATTGAAAGGGGGAAATGTGGGAGGAGGGTGGGGTATATGGGAATCCCCTGTCTTTCCATTTCTTCAGTGAAAGAAATGGAGCAAACATGGCTGCATTAACAAACAAACACATTTTTAAGAAGCAAAGATTTTACTACTTTTTAAAAAAAAGTATTTTTTATTTTTAAAGAAGCTTTAGATTACATAAATGACACATCAAAAATATAGGGGAATTCCCATATAGCCCACCCCCTCTCTTTCCCACATTTCCCCACATTTGAGTTAGGTATTATTATTATCTTCAGTTAAGAGATTATTATCCTCATTTATAGAAGAAACAAAAAAGACAAAATAACTTGACCTAGGCCACACAGCTAATAAGTGGCAGAGTAGGGATCTGGTTTACAGTAGTATTATGAATTCCTGATCCCCCTAAAAGAGGAATGATATTACTAGGGGATTCTTTTTACTTCTTAGAAACGAGTTGGTTTGTTTCACACTTTTGAGGCTGAGTGGTCAGGTGAAGAAGAGTAATTTGGGTGAATTTGAGCAAGTCTTTAATTTCTGAGCCTCGATTTTGGTGCATAGAAAATGGCAATGATAATACCTACTTCACAGAATTGTTGGGAGGATTAGATAAGGTTTATATCTTGCATGTAAAAGGCATGATATTATTAAAGGCAAATACTGTTAATAGTACTTATTGCACTGCAGTTACGGCTAACATATCACATAATTATAGCTGTTAAGGTGTTGCATATTTGCATTTTAGTAATGTTGGAGTCATTCAGTTAAATTGTTATACTAATCCATACTGACTAACTATAAATTAGTCAAATCTAGTGTCTTACTCATTCTAATATTTGTAGTATCTGGCGTAGGACATAATACATAGGCCAAAGTCAAATGAAGTCTAGGTGTCCGTAAGATATTTTGGTCAAAGTTGAAGTCAGGATGTAAATAATCCCGACTTGTCTATTCCTTATCTCTTTTTTCTTACCAAACTATTGAAAAATAGCTATTGTCCATTTCTTATCTCTTTATTCTTAATATAGACTAATTCTAATATAAATAATTACTATCATCTCCCATATATCAAGTGCTTATTATGTGTCCCAGGTGCTATTCAAATCTTTTTATGTACAGTATCTCATTTAATTATCCCAACAACCCTAGGAGATAGGCATTGTTATCTCCATTCTACAGAAGTGGAGATGAAGCTCATAAAAAACAAGAAACTTGCCCTTACTACACACCTAATAAGTGGTAAAATGAGGATTTGAACCTAGATCCTTCTGATGCCACATCTCCTGGTTCACACGTCAACTTGGCCAGGTAATGGGGCCCACTTGTTTGGTCAAGCAAGCACTGGCCTACTTGAACTGTGAGGACATTTTGTGGACTTAACTCATCAGTGAGTTGATTGCATCTATGACTGATGACACCTACAATCAACTGAGGTGATTGTCTTCAGCAATGAGAGATATCTCATCCAATCAGCTGAAGGCCTTAAGAGGAGAAGTGATTTCAGCAGTCAGAGAGAGAGAGCATTCCCATCTCTACTTCAGACAGACAGCTTATCTTGGGGAACTCACAGAGGACCTTCATTAGAGCTCCTGGATTGCAGCCTGCCCTGTGGAATATGGACTTGTGCATCCCCATGGTTGCGTGAGACAATATTATAAAATCTCATAATATTTACAGATATCTCTTGTTGGTTCTGTTTCCCTAGAGAACCCTGACTAATACAGCCCCCAACCATTAACCACTAATATTCCAACAATGGCTTTTAAAAAATAAAATAACATTGCAAGCAGATTTTACATTTTACCCACTGAATTTAAAAATAAAAGGCCACAACACTGCATTTTTATAGCTGAAAGGCGTGCCTGCTTTAGAAAAGGTATATGGGGCAATCATGTGTTTACTATTTTTTATCCAAATAAATTGAAGAGGTATGTAGAGGGCCGAACCATGGAGGCTGGGTAGATATATATAACAAGTGTCAGTTAAGAACAAATATATAATAAATATAAGGAGATTTCTAAAATTCATAAGCAATTAAGAAACAAATCAAACCCTTCCTAGAAAAACCTAATAAAAAGCACTCATCTGAAGAACAAAAATCAGATGGCTTATTATTAGTTCTCCTTTAGAAGCATGAAATGAAGATGCTTTATCAATAGAGAGAATCATTTCAAAAGAACAGGATGGTTTCTGGTTACAGATGGAGAACCACTTCACATCCTTTGATTTCCAGCACTCTGATCACAAATGACAAATCTGAGACTATAAAAGTCAGAACTGGAAGACACTACAGCAAAGTACATCTGTATTCCAAATACAAAGACTGAAAAGCAAAAAATACAATGAAGAGGGTAAGGTTCAGAAGAGTCAGGTTTAAAAAAAAAAAAAACCCTATGTAGAGATAAGTACATATAAAGCAACCTATAAGATTAACACAAAATAAATATTAGGACTTAAATTGTATAATGAGACATAAACACAAGTAGTAGTAACAAGTAATAATTATATGATGCTAACTCTGTACCAGACATTATTCTAGGGATTTTTCATATATTATATTTATGTTATATATTAGTCAAACTGTTTTTGCTCCCATGGAAAAAAATGGAAGATCTCTGGCAATATTATTTAAGCATTATAGATGTACGACTATACATTAAACCTTGTGGTAAGACAATGCGGATTTAGTGATATCACATAGGCACAGTCATCTTACCTTTGGCCTGAAAAAGAAGCCTGCATTTTAGATAAAAATAATACAATGTCAATGCAGCATCTGATCCTATATAGCTTATTTTTCAGGGTAAAAATGAATAAAGAGCAAAAATACAAAGTATTTGCCCCTTCTCCCCTCCCTCATTAAAAAAACAATAAAAAGAAAACATAAAAAACCCTGTACTGCTTAAAGATGTTTGTATAACCTCTAGCATAATAAAAAGTAAAAGTACTTGCTAAACAAGACAAGAAGATGGTAAAACTACAGAAATGCAAATTGCATGTCCGAGGTGATATCATTACCTGAACAAAAGTATACAAATGATTAAAGACTGACATAAATCTAGAACACAGGTATTAGAAACTTTTACCCATTGCTAAAACTGGGAAACAAATTTCGTACGTTCATTGAAAACTTAGTGACTTCTAATTCTGTAAAATGGAGGGAGTGGATATTTTTCCATTGATTGCTACTCACACATAAGTATTTGAAAACAAGTCAATCTGCTAAACAAGAAACCCAGTTTATTTTATCTAGCTATTTAGCTTCCCTATCTGTGGATTAGCCATGCAGAGAGAGATTACAGAACTCTTGGAGAAATGGCTACATGGTGATTAACTGTGCCTCGTTTAGTAACAGGCATGGATATGGCAAACAAGCTTAGCTATTTCATAACTGAAGAGTTGCCCTTAGAAAATGAAATTTTAATTTTCTTCTGATACCACATTCAATTTCTCAGGGGACAGGACCTGGAGGCCACATTATCTGGTAAATAAATATAGGTGGTTTAGGATATGTGATACTTATTAAGCATTCATTTAGAATACTGTTACAATACCCCTAAATAGCTTTGCATCCTTAAAGACACAAATCATACTTAGTCACTTGAATTCAATAAAGGAAACATTAGCACCGTACTGAATTTCCTATATTATTAAAAGGAATTCTCTATAAAATGAAAGTAAAAATACAAAATGAATGATAAAAGGTCACTAGATGAAGGCTAGCATGAACTAAATGTTTTATGAGTTAGAACTGATTTAAATAGTAATTTAAATTTAATTATTAATGTTCAAAAGTAAAGTGCTCTTTTAGAGTTAAGATACATTGTTTATATATTACATAAGTAGAAGTCAATTACTATATTAACAAAAACTTGGCTTTATTTGTTAGGTATTCATTGGCTATCTCTCCTCATAGACTTATAGTGAAATTCTTTTAACATAAATGTATTGTCATGGAAAATTAGAAAAGCAAAATCTCCTAGCCAAAAAAAAAAAATCAATCATTTGGATTTTGATTACCTTAATTTTTGTATGTAGACTAATAAATGCATGGCCATATATTATTTATGTTTAGATGTTATGGATATATAACATAATGTACTTATATTCTTTTTGACTGAAAATGTCTATAGTCCCAAATAGATCTCATTCACTAATATAAGCAAATAATCAGTTAACTTTTTGGAATAATAGACATTTGCATAAAATGTAACACTTAAATGACAATTCCTATAACTGGGACAAATAAGAATGAGTTGATGAGATTTAATAATTCAATTTTAATACTGGCATCTTATTTATCACCTCTCAGTTCATATTAATTACGTACACTTCTGTAGTTTTCTTACTATGAAACGAGTATTAGAACTGTACTCCCACATACACATGCACACATAAATGTTTATTTGTTGCTTATTTGCATTTCTTTTATAACCTAATATTTAAACATTATGTTTATAAACATGTTGTATGTGTTTATAGGTCTAGTTCCCTTCTAGGTTTTAAGGTATTCAAGGATAGAATAAATATTTTTAGTTAGGTCAGTTTTCCAAACATTTATTGTGTCTCTACTATGAAGGAGAGAATTGACTGTATCCTAGATGAACTGAGAGAAGGAAAGAGACCATCAAAAGGTAACGATATTGTGGGGTGATACCAGATAATAACAAGGAGATACATAAGTAAGACATAAGTGAAGACCATCTGGCTGCATCAAGTGATTCTTGAAAGGCTTCCAAGAAGAACCAAAGCCAGAATTATATCCTGAAGGCTCAGTAACAAATCTGGCAGAGAAATGCAACAAAGGCATTTTAGGCAAAAGTCAGAACATAAATAGAGAACCAGAGACATGAAAAGAGCATGTTGTATGCATTGTAACCTCACACACTTGGGTAATACACAAATGTGTGATGTGATGAGAGGCTAGAGGTGGGACTGAGGAATTGGAAGGTGTTCAAGCACCATGGATTTTATTTTTTTCAGCCATGGGAGGATTTTAAGCAGGGTTTCTTCTTCCTGCTTATTTATGGTTTCATCTTGGCATCCAGCACAGTGACTGGCTTGCAGTTCTTCCACAATGTCTGAGGTTATTTTCTCTCCAACTATGACCAACTTTTAAATATTAATGAAATATCTAGAGAACTGTCAATGCAAATGATATTCAGAGACAATCTATGGAAAAACCTAAAAAAGAAGGTAAGCATTTTGAATCATATCTGAAACTAGGTCATGGTAAGTAGTACTGAATGAATCAATAAGTGAGCAAGTGTCTCTGGGCAGGACTGCTTGGGTATGAAAGAATACATTAAAAGAAAAAGAAGGAGGAGGAAGAGGAGGGAAGCCAGAAGAAGGAAAGGGTGGGGAGGGAGAGGAGGAGGAGAAGGTAGCAGCATAACACTTAAAATTAAAAACAGTGGCAAGAACAGTAAACAGTGCCTCAAGCAGGGGTACTCCTGAGGGCTCTAGAGACATCTAGACACTATAGGCAGGGCAGACAACCCCAGGAAATCGGGACCCCATCAGTGGGCCTTACAGTTGGAATATGTGATAACCTATCTCCCAAGTGTATCAGAGTTAGACTCATTTATAATTTTCTTACACATGGTTCTTCTGTCATTTTTATTTGATCCTATAATTAGTACTATACCATTTAAATATATGCCTCAGAGACTTAAATCTTCTGGCTGTTCATACGCCAGTTGAGCCCAGAATCTCAGCAGAGTTGCAGCCAATACCTAATCTCCAGTTCATCAGACTCACCCAGGACAACTAACAAAAGGAGAATGATGGACAACGCCCATCGCAAAAAATAGAGAATATCTACAACCTCAAGCAAGACAGTTCCATCCACCTGCTCCATGGGATCTAAGACCCCCCTCTCAATTGGAAGCAGAGTGGACATTACCATCCCCAAATCCTCAAGATTAAGGAATAAACAAACATAAGGGGGGAATGCAACTATGGACTAATGTAGACTTATTATTATTCTAGTAATGGAAGAACTTGTAACATTGATATAAAGACAGTGGTCACCAGAAGTTCTGAGGGGAGGGAGAGGGAAGAATAGGTGTAACATGGAGCATTTTGGGGACATTTGAATTGTTCTGCATAATATTGCAATGACAGATACAAGTCATTATACATCTTGTCAAAACCTGTAAAATTGTATGGTGCAAAGTGTAAACCATAATGTAAACTACAGACCATGGTTAGTAGCAATGCTTCAATATGTTTTCATCAATTGTAACAAATGTACCATACTAATGAAAGACGTTGTTAATAGGGGAAAGTGTTGGAGGGGTAGCGGGTAGGTTATATAGGAATCCCCTATATTTTCAGTGTAACATTTACGTAATCTAAACTTTCTTTAAAAATACGTGCAACAAAAGAAAAAATAGATAAATGGGACCTCCTCAAAATTAAACACTTTTGCACCTCACAGGACTTTGTCAGAAGGGTGAAACGGCAGCCAACTCAATGGGAAAAAATATTTGGAAATCACATATCTGATAAGGGTTTAATATCCAGGATATATAAAGAGATGTTACAACTCAACAATAAAAAGAAAAACGAC